>JAJJWX010001499.1:0-37814 GCA_023529315.1 Papaver bracteatum | reverse complement strand
TTATCAGTGTAATCTAAGTATTATTTCTCATTTGCATTCGATTATTGTAATTAATTCCAACAATCTAAAGGTAATAACTTGCCTTATTGTAATATTGTAATATTGTGATATTGTAATTGCTGTAAGAACATGGGAAAAAATACCGTAGAAAAACCACCAAAGTTCAGTGGTAAGGACTTTAAGAGATGGCAGTCTAAAATGCTATTCTTCCTAAACGACCAAAGGTTAGATGGATATGCTTTAGAAAAAACCCTCGAGAAAACTTCATCGCCGTGGTAATGAAGATAAATTGGACAGGTGGAATAGGAAGAATTATTTGTGCAAGAATCATATTCTTAATTGTCTTGATGACTCCTTGTATGACTTCTATAATGCAAAAGAAGATTTTAATGCTTTTGATTTATGGGAAGCTCTAGAAGAAAAATATCATGCTGAAGCTGCTGGAAGTAAGAAGTTCTTGATGGCTAAGTTCTTAGAATACAACATGACTGACGAAAAGCCTGTGGTAGAACAGTTCGTTGAACTTCAACTCCTCATCAGCGAGATTCTTGCTGAAGGCATGACTTTTGATGAAGCTCTACAAGTATCGGCTGTGATTGAAAAGCTTCCACCCTCATGGAGCGAATACAAGAGGAGGCTGCGACACAAGACTCGTGAAATCACCATGGTGGAGCTTGGCAAAAAGATCCAGGTTGAGGAGCTTATGTGCAGCAAGGACAAGAGCATGATGCTGAGCAAAAACATGTCCAACAAAGCTCATGTTTTGGACGATAAAGCTGCTTCAAAGAAAACTCCTGGAGAATCCAGCAAAATGGGTAATAGACGTAACAGACGTCGAAAACCCAGAGGTAACAATTTTAAGCCTAGAGGTGGTGTCACTAAGCACACCATCAAAGGCGACTGTTTTAATTGTGGTAAACCTGGACATATGGCTAAAGACTGTAAGGCCCTAAAAGGATCAAATATGATCCAAAACAGAAAAATAAGGCAAACATAGTAGAGGATCTGGATATTTCACTGGCATGGTGTCTGAAGTCGACCTTGTCTCTAGTATGACTAATGTGAGAGACTGGTGGCTTGATTCTGGAGCCACCAAGCATGTCTGTAAATTCAGAAATGCTTTCTCCTCCTATGCCATAGTAGGAGATGATGAGAAATTGTTCATGGGAAACTCTTCCACCGCGAAAGTGGTGGGGAAGGCAAGGTCGAACTGAAGCTAACTTCAGGAAAAACTCTCGCATTGAATGACGTATTTTACGTCCCAGGACATATGCAAAAATCTTATCTCGAAACCATCTTACTAGGAAAAGGTTTTAAAATTGTTGCTGAATCTAATACTGTTGTGATTTCTAAGCATGGTGAATTCGTAGGAAAAGGTTATGTTACCGATAACATGATTAAGCTTAGTGTATCTGATTTGAAATTGAATGTTAATGCATCTTCTTCTGCTTATGTTTGTGACTCTTCACATGTTTGGCATGATAGACTTGGGCATGTTAATTTCAAATCTCTAGAAAGACTTGCTAATTTAGGTTGCATACCAAAAATAAACTTTGATAAAAATCAAAGATGTGAAATCTGTGTTGAATCTAAATATGCAAGAAAACCATTTAATAAAAGTGTTGAACGTAAAACAGTTCCTTTGGAACTAATACACTCGGATTTAGGAGACTTGAAATCAACACCAACAAGAGGTGGTAAAAAATGGTACATCACTTTTATAGATGATTACTCACGATATTGTCAGGTTCATCTTCTTAGAAGTAAAGATGAAGCCTTAGAGGCTTTCAAGTTTTATAAACTTGAAGTAGAAACCCAAAAAGGAGTTAAAATTAAAACTCTTAGGTCAGATCGTGGCGGTGAGTATGTGATACCCATAGGTGAGTTTTGTACACATAATGGAATCATTCATGAAACAACTGCACCATATTCACCAGAATCGAATGGTGTAGACGAAAGAAAAATAGAACACTCATAGATATGGTAAATGCTATGTTGACAAGTTCAGGGTTATCTTCGAACTTGTGGGGGAAGCTATCCTCTCTGCATGCTATATTTTGAACCGAGTTCCATTTAAAAAATCAGATAAAACTCCTTATGAATTGTGGAATGGTAAACAACCTTCCTATGCATACTTTAAAGTGTGGGGGTGTTTGGCCAAGGTGGCCATTCCTCATCCCAAGAAAACTAAAATAGGTCCTAAAACAATTGACTGTGTTTTCTTAGGGTATCCTGAGCATACAATTGCATACAGGTTTATGGTCATCAGTTCTGACCATAATAACATTGGATTGAACACCATATTGGAATCTAGAGATGCTGTGTTTTATGAACACATATTTCCTTTAAGGTCTGGACCTCGAAAAAGGGTCCATGATGACCTCCCGGATGTTCCATCGACTAGTCAAACTCCAACTTTGGAGTATGAGACTGAACCAAGAAGAAGTAAGAGGGTTAGAACTGAAACAAGTTTTGGCCCAGATTTTTGACTCTTACGGTAGAGTCTGAACCCCAAACCTACAAGGAAGCTATGACTTCTCCAGAAGCTCCTTTCTGGGAAGAAGCTTCATTAAATGAATGGGAGTCCATTCAGCAAAATGAAACTTGGGAGCTTGTAGACTTGCCTCCTGGAAGTAAATCCATAGGTTGCAAATGGGTGTTCAAAAGGAAACTTAGAACAGATGGAACTATAGATAAATATAAAGCTAGGTTGGTAGCTAAAGGCTATAGACAACAGGAAGGATTAGATTTCTTTGATACTTATTCACCAGTCTCTAGAATCACCTCGATTAGGATGTTGATTGCTATTGCTTCAATTTATGATTTGCATATACATCAGATGGATGTTAAAACTGCATTTTTATATGGTGAATTGAATGAAGAAATTTATATGGATCAACCTGAAGGCTTTATTGTAAAAGGTTGTGAAAACAAAGTATGCAAGTTGAACAAATCTCTTTACGGTTTAAAACAAGCACCTAAACAATGGCATGAAAAATTTGATCATGTTATGATAACTAATGGTTTCAAGGTTAATGAATCTGATAAATGTGTTTACATTAAATCTGTGGATGATTCTCATGTTATTGTTTGCCTATATGTTGATGATATGCTCATATTAGGCAGTAACCTTGATATTATTAATACCATTAAAAGCATGCTTAGAGATAATTTTGACATGAAAGACTTAGGCCCTACTGATGTAATCTTAGGGATGAAAATCAGAAAGACGTCTGATGGATATAGTCTTAGTCAATCTCATTATGCTGAAACCGTATTAAAGAGATTTAATTATGAAAATGCTAAACCTGCATCTACTCCATTTGATCCCACTTGTAAATTGAAAAAGAACAAGGGTGAGGGTATTGATCAACTTGAGTATTCTCGCATTATTGGTAGTCTTATGTATTTGATGAACTGTACAAGACCTGATATTGCTTACTCTGTGAGTAGATTAAGCAGGTATACTTGCAACCCAGGGCAGGATCACTGGAATGCTCTCTTTAGAGTTTTACGTTACCTGAGAGGGACCTCAAACTATTGCTTAAGTTTTGGGAAGTATCCTGCTGTACTGGAAGGGTATTGTGATGCCAACTGGATATCAGACTCAGAAGAGTGCAAATCTACTAGTGGGTACATCTTCTTACTTGGAGGTGCGTCTGTCTCATGGAAGTCTACCAAACAGACATGTATAGCTAAATCCACTATGGAGTCTGAATTTATAGCCTTGGAAAAAGCTGGAGAGGAAGCTGAATGGATACGATGTTTCCTGGGAGGAATTCCACTCTGGCCCAAGCCTGTGTCTTCAATCGCAATCCACTGTGACAGTAAAGCTGCTCTTGGTTGCGCAAAGAACAATGTATACAACGGAAAGTCTATACATATACGAAGAAGACACAAGACGGTGAAACAACTACTCTCTACTGGTATTATCTCGATAGACTTTGTAAAATCCAAAGATAATCTTGCAGATCCTTTGACGAAAGGCTTAACCAGAGAGGAAGTTAAATTTACATCGAGGGAATGGGACTTAAGCTCATTGAATAAATCACCATGAAGGATACTCAACCTTGTGATTGGATTTCCAAGATCAAGGTTCAATGAGACAACTAATTTATGGTGATATTGGGAAAGCACTATCTTTGTCCCTCCCTATGGTGTAATCGTATCGATAGTGCTACCTGCAGAATTAAGGATGATCTTTTGCGATCTTAATGGGTACCATGGCTTTGATTAAAGCGGGGTGTGGCAGGACACTCTTTATGGACTCACCTTTGTGGATGTTGGAAGTGGGGCCGCTTCCTATGAGAATTTGAGCTGATTCTCTAGAGACATTCATTAAGTCCGGATTTTAGCCCACGGCCAAAATGGGCACAACCGCAAGAGCTTGGCAGCTGTTTTCTTCGGTTGAGGCATCAAGTGTGGTGTTATTTCTGAATTGCATTCATTGTTGGCGGTTCAAGACATTGCGTTCACCGTATCAACAAGCAGTTCAGGTAACCTCTCACTAAGTTAAGGTTCAATCTTTGGGACACCTTAGCCTATTTTGTTGCCTTATGTTTTCTCGTGTTTTATCGACATGTTTTATTATTCATGTGGGGGATTGTTAGAAAAAACAATGTTTTGTTTTAATCAAAAAATGCATGGACCATGTTTTGATCCCAAGACCTATTGCTCCCTAGATGTTTTTTCATGTGAATGAATAAAACATTAGTCCCATATAGACTAAAACACTTAGAGTTTTAGACTTAAATAGCATTGGTTTAGCCTTAAGGGCATGGCCCTTTGGGTCTTTAGACCTTTGTGTATGGGGAAAGCCCTAGACTATGGCAAGGTTGCCTAAACCTTATTGCATTTCTTATTGCCTTTCCCGTTCGCGCGGTGCTTCGCACAGAAGCACGCACGCTCGCTCGCTCGGCTCGGGCGGCGTGGCGTGGGCGATGTGTTGTGCCGTCTTTGTGCTTTACTAGTCAAAAGCTAGGCACAGCACAACACACGAATAAACGTGCCATGCTGTGCCGTGCTATAAACAATTTGAAATCACTTAATGTATACATTAAGTCGGACATTATCACAAGAATTTAATTAGACAACATACCATTTGAAATTATTTCAAGTAAAATTAACAAGTTTATTCAATAAAAGAAATAGCCCATCTAATATAAAATTCGATTATTGTCATGTAAATTAATGTTCTATTTAAATATAAGTGACGAGATTATAATAACGATATTGAAATATATTTTCCAAATATTAAGGTATTATATGTATTGTTATGAATAAGCTAGCATAAAATGTTAAAAACAAGTTAGAATAGTGAATCTTTTGTGAAATATACAAAAAAAATGTGATGTATTATGCCTTGTTATATGGTGTATTTGTACATGTAAGACGTGTTTTTTAACGTCTTAGTGTTGGGATACTCACGTGCTTATCCGTGTCAACGTGTTGTGTCTGTGCTCGTGCCAATTAGTCAAACCCAGCACGTCCCATTTAACTAACGTGTTGTGCCGTGCTGGGCTAAATCGTGTTGTGCTTGTGCTGGCACAACCCAATTTACACCTCTACGTACCAGTATCGAAGCTTAGTTCACAAGTTGGTGATGCATCAAATGGTTTTCCTAGTTAATTTTATCAGTGCATGGTCATGGACCAAAGCTGATCACTCCGTCTCTCTATCCTTCATTGGGTAATTTTGCACAGTGAAAACTGACCACGCAGATGCATATGAATGCATCCTTCCACAAACAGCATTCTTTCCCAAGTCTTTAACATGTGTGTTAACTGCGATTCTTGGTGAATCCGATCGGAATGACAAGTTCGATGCCAAAATGGCAAATGCCGACTCACAAATACATGTCGTATCGAAATTTTATACGAATCGGAACTCACGCGACTTATTAACTTGTCGTCTGGTATTCAACTCGGCAGCATAAATAGCGCAAAACCATAATCGCCGGCGTCAACACGTTTATATAGCTGATAGGTAATTCGAGATTCATATTTTAAACATAGAAAACCCTAGTAGGGTTAGCTAGTCGACTATAAATATCAAAACGATGAAGGACTTTCAGAGCTCTAAATAAAGCAACTTATCCGTGATAGCAGTAATGGTGTATCACTTTTATCTCCGAGAAAACAGAAGTATCTTGATTTTCACAGTGATTTTTCCTTTCAGAAAATAAAAGAACCAATTCTTATGTGATATTTGAGAGGAGAAATCATTGTGCAGATGGAGGTGGTTCATACTTTGGTTCGGGTGTTTTTCCTTTTTTAGATAAAAATACAAAAATAGAAGCATCTTTGATTTCCATGATTGGTGATCCTATCTTTTTCAGTGAGAGGAAAAGTATTATGGTAATAAAGTTGTTTCAACTCTAAATTTGTGGTTATTAGCTATTAAGTTATGCTTCCGTTGAAAGTCATTTGCTAAATATCAATTTCTAAACAATGAGCTAAGTTCTGATTGAGTTGGCGGGTGGTGGAGGCTGGTAACGCTATGTCTTGGTATTGGGCTTCACTCTTATTTGTTTGTTAGCATGGCTGATGGGGGTGAGTTTGTTGAATTTTGTTATCCTTATTTTGATTGTTTTTTGTCATTTTACATACACGGAACTGGAACTTGGAACTTTTTGGATTGGTATTTTCTTTTATTTTCATTTTTTTTATTTTTTTATTTTTTTATGAAAAAGAATTACCTATCAGAATTTATTATTTAATAAAATTATGGATATTTTTATTACTTCATCTTTTATAAAATTATGGATATTTTTATTACTTCGTCTCAAATTAACAGTCGTAATTGGCTTTGTCAAGATATTAAGGAAATCCTATAAAATGTCGTGACTAACCCTTGACTAGCCCTATTTAATGTTATGTTGTTACCAAAACTAAAATTTATAGTATTAAAAATTATAAATTGGATAGTATTATTATTTTATGAAATATTTTAAGAAAATAAAAACAAATTTATACTCGATTGATTTTTATTATGGATTATGAGTCCATAATTAGAATGGATGTAAAACGTGAAATTTGAGGAACCCAAATTTCTAAAAAATATAGTTATAGTTATCTTTTTTGTGGTCGTTATTTTAGGAAATTAATTTGTTACCATTTTTTTTTTTTGATCAACAATCAATCAGACCACATTTCATTCAATCCAAAAAGGTGATTACATGATTGTTTACAAGAAAAAGAACATCAAAATACAAGAAACTTAAAACCCAAATACAAATAAAGATACCAATTACATGTAATTCACGAAGAGAAAGAGCAAATAATTTAAATGTACCCAGTTTTTGTATTAAAAGTAAAAGAGAAGATGTGGTATAATCCCAATCAATTCCCACTATTTTGAATGCTTGTCTTCTATAACAAGAAATGCTCCAAAATAAAGGAGGGATAATCCCTTAATCTTGTATATGTGAACGAAAACCCGTGGATGCCTCAATCCCTTGTGTTGAAGATGAACTCAAAGTTATGCTTGCTGAATCGGCCATGTTTTCTTGAATCTAGAATAAATAAGCCATGAATAAACTAACAAAGATAAAACAAATCACCATCAAAGTGAAGAAATAATCGCTCTCAAAGCGAAGAAAAATATCGCCCAAAAAGCTTAAAGATAAAATCACCAAAATGGTGAAGAAAATGTCAAAAGACACCATAAATTAAAATACAACATCTTATTCTATAGAAAATCTATTAAAACTAAAGAAAAGCATAATCTTTGCTTCGGATCTGGTCCAAAGGACCAAATCAGCAAGATGATAATGAAGAGTTTTGTTTTCTTTTGGAGAGAGAGAGAGAGAAGCGAGGCGTTTAAGTGGAAATGACACATTACGGCTAATGATATTATTCTTTCTTCCAAAAATTAATCACCAAGATCCGGAGACATTATGGCTATGTTTTTTTCTTCTCTGGCAGACCATCCTCCATTACCATTGTAAACTTCCTACAATAGTAATGCTATGAAAAATGTTTAGGTTCACTTTAAACCAAGCTGGTGCTTCCTTTTATTTTATCTTATCATGATCAAACACTACTAGATTTTGCAAGCTTTTTCTTTGTACAACCGAATGAGGGATCTCGTATGTTTGATCCATGGAACTAAGATAAAACTTTCCTAGAAAAAGAATGGAATCAAGGTGTATGGATCCATAAAAACTTATCTATTGTTTTATTAAGTAGTATAAAAACAAACTTATACTTCTTTTTATTAGTCACACAAATGTTTTTATTCAAAAAATGAATGACAATTAATAAAAAAACATTGAGATTTTGTAGTATCAATTAGGTAAAGCAAAAAGATAGAGATAGAGAACGAAGAATTTCTTATTGATAAAGAGGCATCAATGATTACATATACAATGTTCTTTTTATATAGACGGGAAAACCTAGTCATCTAATGGACCGCACATCCAGGGGCCATAGGACCTATAACCTAGGCATCAAGGTTCAATAACAAATCTTTATACATAGTACTTCACATATAGTGCTTTGAATGTAGTTCTTCAAATGTTGTTATCTCCTTGATGACTTGTGCCGAAATCAATTACCTAACTAAAATTTTGACAAAGAAAAACCCAGTGGGATAAAGTCTTGGTACAAGTCTTCACATGTTGTCTCTTACTTTACATGTAGTTCATCACATGCAATACGATCTTCAAAGATGGACGAGTCTAAGTTAATTGGCTCGTTAAAACTTCGTCAGGAAAACCCAGAGGAACAAAACCTGAGCTAAAGAAAAGGAGTACAATATTAAGCAAACTTAGAACATAATTGGACTTGAATATGTTGCCTAATTAAAACCTTGACAAGGAGAAACCTAGTGGGACAAAACCTTGATTAAGGGAAAAGAGTACAACGTGATAGATACAAGTAAAGGTGATCCGTTGCAGATGATCACTTTGCTCAGCTGAAGTGGACTGATTGTTTCACAACTGCTAAGACGGAAAATCCTCGTGTAAAGAAAATAACCTTAGCTGAGAAATTACTTCCCGGTATTTGTTGTTGTCTCATTAAAAACTTTTCCCAGTAACAAAACCCTGTGGGAAAATCAAACTCGGTGAAGGAAAAGAGTCCAACACACTATTATATTCCCCATGATGTAGGCAGTTTCATTAGTCCAGTAAGTCATGAGAGTTCAACACACTTTACTTTGGTGACTTAAATGTTTATAAGACCATGTTGTTGATTCTGGAAGTTACATTGTTTAACATACTATCATGTTTCATTTCTTTGGTTAAGGTATTTTCAGTAATATCAACGCGATCTTTATGTCTTCAACGTTCAACATACTTGATGTTTTTAGTGTTGTCTCGTTAAGAACCTTGTCGAGTAACAAAACCCTCTGGGAAAACCTATTCCCGATCGAAGGGAAAAAGAGTACAACACAACTTCAATTTCGAAGTAAAATATGTCGACATAATATTCTTGGATCCTCCCCCTGAGTACTTTCAAAGTTGTTCCAGGCAGTTCCTTTAGTCATGTACTTTTCGAACTGAATATCAGTAATGACTTAAAAAATAGTCTACCATATATCCAGAGATATAACCACATTTACTATGTTTCAAGTTCTTTTGAAACTACCAAAAGAATTAATTAACTGAACGTAATGATGTTCAAAAGAGTATGCGATCCATGGGTTTGTGAGAAACCTCGCGCCACAAGGTGATTCTTTATACTTTAAGACCTCATTCATCTCACTACACTTTGTAACAAACAACCACATATGTCCCACATTCTTTACACTTGGTTGGTAACCACTACCATACCAAATACCCATATATTTGTCAAAGAACTAAGTTCTACGGATTGCGATGCGCCCCTAACCGCCATTTTAAGGAATCGCGACCAAAATTTGCAATAACGATGGGTTGGTTGCGAAATTTCATGTCGAATCTTAGTTGCTAATTTTTCTTAGCAGAGGATCTTGTTGCTAATTTTGCAACCTCACGAGGCAAGGTTGCTGAATTGCAAGCTAGCTCAATTCAGCGTGCGGACCACTTGCTTGGTCGGAACACTAGAGTGATATTTTTGCCCGATCAAACTTGGTCAAGACTTCTTTTCTTTTTTCCACCCTTAATCCAAATCTAGGTATATCCTACCCTTATCGAGTACCTCTTCATTTCTCTCGCCAAATCACAGAGACTCAGTCTCTCCTCCCTCTCCTCTCGTTTCCATCTCCATTTCTATCACGATCTGCTCGATTGAAATTGTTTTTCCTCTCAATCTCAAAAGCTATCATCGTGTAGAACTGTATATCATCAGGTAGAATTTTTGACATAGTTTTTAGGGATTATAGATTTCGATTTCTAGGGTTTCGATTGTGATTTATATGGTTCAGAGATTTGATTTCTAGGATTTTGAGATTTTGATTTAAGTTTATCAAATCCTAAGGTTCCATTTAAGTTTTTCGTTTTTAGGGTTTAATGTTTGATTTCATTTTTCGATTTCACTTGTAGATCTGATTCTTTCAATTTAGGTTTTATTATTTCTTTCCATTTTATGGTTTGTTTTGTATCTGAATCTAATACCCCCCTTTTTTCCATGTTAGGGTTTGTCAATATTGAAGAAGCTGAAGTTCGATTCATTGGAGCTTGAATAAGAATGGTCAGAGTTGGTTCAGGAAGAACTAGGAAGGTATATCCAACTATGAAATTGTTTTGATTATTTTGGTTCCTTTTATATTTTCTTTCAATTTTATGGTTTGTTGTTTATCTGAATCTTTTTTCTATTGTTACTGCTGGTTCCGGTGTAAGAATCATCATTAACTTGTGAACTTTGTAGGATGAGTTGTTGGACATAGAGAAACAACTTGAAGAGGGATTTTCACCTGATGATGACTTCTAATGGGAACAAGATTGTTAATGGAAATACCACAACCAGGTTAGCCAAGTTTCAATATATCTTTTGATGAGGTTAAATATGTTTGTCTTCTTTTTGCTTCTTTACATACAATTATTCTACTACTATTGATGTCTATATGACTAAATGAGCATAAGAAAGACTTTCATTAACATGAGATAGTGTCATTTCGATTAACTCAAGTTGCCATGAGTGACGATGAAGCATTTCAGAGGCAAGCTGGAAGCCAATTGGACCATAGAACATCAATTTCAAACAATTCAATCAATGTTTTAAGCGTTAACCAACTATTAGAATCGGTATGCCCATTTTAGGTTTATTTTCGTTCAAATATTACGATTGCTGACGTCAAATATATAACAAAAATTTCTAGAAGTGCCAATTTTTCTGAACAAAAGCATATTTCGAACACCATAATGTCATCATATTTATCTTTACAGGTTTTGAAACAGATTAGGAAAGTTGCAAGCTTACTCGTGACCACCATTCATATACCTTACGACCAAATTAAGAGTCAATGCAAATCCCTTGTAATGGATAAACATCGAAGATTTCAGTTCTTCTAAGCTTCAAAAATCGAAAAGAAAAAGGGTTGGAGTCGTTGGAATCATCCACGAGAATGAAGCAACGACCCATGATATTTGAGACATGGTATGGAACTCAATATTTGATCATGGATTGATATTGTAACTTCTAGATTTTTCAACGACACGAACGTTCCAAACGCAACATAATAGTAGTTATCGTTACCATAAATTCATTTTGCATAAGATATAGATGAGTTTAATCTGAGTATATAATACTCTTATACAACAATTCAACTGCAGCGTTTGTTCGAGTCCAGTTAGTTGATGTTTTTGTTAGTGTGTTCTTCACATAGTTTCATTGAGTTTTTTTTGTAGGAGGGGATGTGAAAACAAAAGATATGGAAGTTGAGCATCTCCTCATCCATTCTAATATCGAAAAGGAGCAACCTTCTTTGATTACAGCCTTCAAGCCCTTATGACAAATTCTTGAAAGATCTGATATCTGAAGGGATTATTAATAACAGATGGATATTGGGGCTTAAAGTGACGATTTAGGTTGAGAGAATCAATATATATTATAAAGTGCCGCCATTGGATCTCTAATTACTCCAAAGCTTTTGTATCTTTCTGTAAAACTTGGCCTTCACATACATTTTGTAATGACTTGTGCATTTTAATCTGTTTTTATTTTGGCTAGATATTTGCCTTAAGTTATCTTGAATGAATGTGCTATGAGTAGGAATTGAGGCCCCTTCATCTCACATTTCATTTTCATGAGTAAGTTCTAGTTGCTTTTTATTTTTATTTTTGTAATCTAAGTTGTACGTTGTCATATCAATTTGTTGCACTGTTTGACTTTAATTTGTAACTTGTATCCTTACTATCGTTATCTCCATCTTGAGTATGGAACGTTATTAGGCTTATCACTCGCGCAATTCTCTATTTGATTTTGATTTCTTCTTGTTGCTCTTATGTAGACAAAGTTGTTCCTAGCCTGAGGATGTGATTTTCTTGTTGATTTCATTCTTTGGTAGTTCAAGCTTTGATGTTTCTTGCAGTTGCTCATTTAGGTTTCTTGGAATGTAAGTTACTTTTGTTGTTGTTTCATGTACCATATTTATTTAATTGCATAGTTGTTGTTTATCTTACAAGCTCTCTGAATTTCACTTGAAGTGTCAAGAAGCGAATCGACTGATTGATTGTGTCACTTGTTGCCAAGTGGATCTTGAAGAATGTGTAGAAGTTCGGGATATCGAGCAAACTCTAAGCCTTGTCCAAAATGCAAGCGACCCATTCGGAAAAATCGGGGATGTATGCATATTACTGTACATCTCCTTGCAAATTCGAGTTTGCTTGGTAATTGGTTCATACATGTCGAGAAAAATTCTATATCTTGGTTGGTTAAGTTTCGATATACGTAAATTTGCATTTGTTTTGAATATGGCGTTGTCTCTTAGACTTGGTCATTGACGTTTATTTTCATATGCTTCGAGGCTCTGCCTTGGTGCTTGGTCAGATCACGAGAAAAAGGGCGTGCAATTGCTACGAGACGACAAAGCAAGAGGATTGGTACATTTATATTGCTTTATAGTTTCATAGTAAATTAGACCAAAACTCTTGAACATTTATTAATCGAGATCCACGATTGTTTCTCCTAGTTTTCTATTATAATATGCGAGGCCAAGAAGAAGAGAAATGGCTAAAAAATCTTTAGAGATATACACATTACTACGAAAGATGGACGACTAACCGATCGGTAAGTTTTGTTTATCGAGATAAGGAAATTGACCTTAGGTTGTATATATATATTCCTTAACCATGCTTTTGAGAATGTTTCCATTTGATTTAATTTTCTAGGTTATATACAACTGTGATATGATGTTAATAAATTTTATACTCGAAAAGAAAAATGATTAGATTTAGTACTACTTGTTTTAGATTGACGTTGAACATCGATATAATAAATTTCCCAGCACCATGTATTAAAATGATTTCATTATCTCTATCGATTTGTCTATATGTTAGAAGTTGACTTGCGATTCTGAGCACATGTACAATATTTTCAGGATGTTAGCTGATTTTTCTTTCCCATTACGAGTCTAGGCTAAAGGCAATTGCGGATTTGCGACAAATGCAATGCATGCATGTAAGTAAATTTTACGCTTTCAGTATTTTTCAATATCTTCTCCACTGATGTTTCATCTAGAGGCGTGTAAGTGAATTTATAGTGTTATTGTTGAATATATGAATTTTGATTAACATTGGGATGCTGCATAAAGTTGAGCTTGTTACATTAGGTGAACACACCTTCGTCGTTTTATCTTGACCATCGGTGGGCTAAGCTATCTACGCTTGAAATATTTCAATACATGCCATATTAGTAAGTGATTATTTATCAATTAGATGTGCAATGTACACAACTTAAGAAAACTAAATACATGCTAAAAAGGGCGAGGATTGGTACTTTTATTTATATTTATAATACATGTGATGATATGTTCTTCTTGGAAGGATGAGAGTAGAAGACTAAAGAAAGAGGTTTCAAATTTTGGAGTTTATGGGTTTGATGAACATTGTATTCTTAAATTCATATTCAAAATACCTGATGGTATGTCATATTGTAAAAACCAATACTTATGGTATGTCATATATCTTGAATTTTTAGTAGTTCACCAATGGGAATCATCACGTACCCATCCATTTAGAAACATCAACATAGATCAAATATTTTATATGAGTCACAACATACATAAGTTACTTGTGTACATTTGTATTATTTGAAGAATCCTATATTTTATAATAAAATTAGTGGTGATTCTCAACTACATTTGTATATGTTTTGTTTTGCCATTGTAGTTTGTATATATGTTTGGATGTTGAATATGGGAACTGGGTAATTGTAGGGAATTTGGGGTAATGAATTTTGACTAGGTCAATAGAATGGGACTTGACCCTTTTTTGAGGTTGCAAAAGATTAGCAACATCAAGGCTCTGTTGCTAAATTAGAACCGGAACCAATACTGATGGAGCAGAACCAACAGATATCTGGTTTGGGATATGGTATTCTGTAATTAGCAACATATTAGCAACAATATCTACTGTTGCTAATAAAAAATTCGCAACGACAGCAGTACATTGCGAATGTCCGATGCTTGACCAAGATTAACATGAAGCTTATCGTCGTTGCTAAAATTGCGACACCGTGTTTAGCAATGATCGTTAGCGACCTAGTTTAGCAACATCATTATCTCATTGCTATATCCTTAAAATGGTGTAGTGGGCCAAATATGCTTTTTATTTGATATTAATCAAAATAAAGCATGGTTGATCTTATTGTGCTCTAATGGAGCAATTATTTATGGATTATATCATCACTATGCACATGATCTTCCATTGACTCACGTGTATTCTCATAATGTAGTGATTTCATTGTTCTCTAGAATCATTTAAAACTTAGATCTCGGTGATTGATTCATGGACATAGTTAGACACAATCAAATGAGATGATTTCATTAATGATACAAATTAGGTTGTGCCTTACTTATCTTCTTCATATCTCGGTGAGCATTGATCGAACACGGTGGTCTATCTTTCTTTATGGATCCGCCTCAACTACACTTCTACAAGTGTAGTTGCAACACTAGTCTATAATTATATATGAAGATTTCTAACCCTTAGGAATATTTGGTACGTATGTGTGATCTTGTCACTTTAGCAACATAAGTGTACGTTCTGAAAATCGATTATTCTTTGTCACTTTACATTACATTTGTGGAGTACACGAATCAATATGATACACAGTGGGAAAACACCACGATAATTCCTATCGGTCCCTTAGAAAATACGTTTTCTTATCTCCTCATAACGACCTGAAGACTGTCTCACTAAAATGACAAACCTATATGTTGTGTTTTGTTTACCAAATGTCGGCGAGGTATAATCAGGATTTTCTGAACACTGACGATGAAAATTGGTACAATAAGCTCTCTAAAAATCTGTTTGCCTCCATTTAAACCGTCCATCTGACATGTGTATGTACACCAAGGACCTATGCACAGTTATAAGGTAGATAGAGAGTTTGGCTTGCCTGGAGTTGGCCCCATGATGGTTACAACATAAAGATCTTTGTATCGTGCAGGAAAGAATTGTGGTTGTGCATCGAGAAATATCACCTTCACAAAATAAAAGGTATATATATCCGCTCTTATCTGTTTCAAAAATCCTCATTTAAATTGAGTGACCAAGAATCTCTTCTCATCTTCAAAACTATTGAGACAAACAAGAAATGGCTACAGATAACAGATATCTACTTCTTTTTTTATTAGAAGAGAAGATTTTTTTAACATTGAAGAATATACAAATGCTAATTAACAAATTAACCCATATGACAATGAGTACATTATTTATATGTCCTTACTTTTGAAACCCAATAAATATATCTTTATACAACAATATGTATGTACCCATACTTTTTTAATAAACTTATCCATTCAAAATTGGGATTACCTTAATACCTTCACCCATGTAAATTTTTTTTTATGTTCAAAATGGAACAAATTTATTCCTTGCCACTTTACCACCACTACTGCACTCACCGACGTTCAACTACCATTCCACCACCACCGTTTCAAAACCACCACCACCACTAATATTACACCACCACTCCCGTCACCACTACCATTATACCACCGCTAGTCCGCCACCACCACTAGTTCTGGTTGCTGTCAGCTGCTTCACTAGTCTGCCACATCACATCGTTTACCATCGGCTCAAATATTTTTGTATCAACAATAGTACTCCATCCCTAGTTTACATGCCAAAATTGGGCATTTTTTTGTCCAAATTTAGTTGCTCAAATTCATTTTCCCCCATTTTATCCCCAATTTACCTTATATTGGAATCGTGACGGTGTTTAATTGTGTGCACTTATTTCCCACGATCTAAATACTCCCTCCTCTCTCTCTATATCCTTTATCCCTTCTTCTCCATCTAAAACAAAGAGGGAAATGAAATGAATTTCAAATTTCAAATTTTGATTCAATCGTTTGTACAATTTACTGGTTAACGGATTCGAATTGAGGAAAAAAAGGAGGAACGTAAGGAGGGAAAACAAATGGAATTTTATAAGTCACGTATGGATGGAGTTGGGGAGGGAACAAATCAATGAGAGATGTTTGAGTGTTTGACACAATTTTTTTGGGTTTTAATTCTTAAATGTTAGACCAAAACTAGATAGGTGTGTTAAATGTGATTTGGGGGTAATATTGGAAAAAATTATCTCTCTCTATTTTCCTAATCAGGTGCAAAAATAATATTGGCATGTAAACTAGAATGGAGGGAGTAGTTGATAAAAAAGGATCAACAATAAAGTTTATCAATTTAGGGATCAACAATATTGATCCAAAAAAAGGATCAATTCAGGAGAAGTTGATCCATGTAATGGAGTGAATTTAAGGTGGAGTCGATCATCATCGACATGGAGTCGGGTCATGCTACCATTACACCACAAATTCAACATTTGATGAAATTTACATGATTTAAACTACAAGAATGATTTAATATGAAAACATGATTATACTAATCTAGGAAATTAAAGTTGTCAACAATAAGAGGCTGATTTGATCAACAACAAGTTGATCCCATAAAAACATATAAACAACAAACCTGTTCACAATAACTCAAATGACCATCATCTAAACTCCTTTGTAGCCTCAATACCATCATTCACAATCCATACTTGCAATTCCAGTTTTCATGGAAAAGAACACTAACAACTTCATTTTTATCTATATCAGACTTTCAACATCGCCACCACCATTTTCGAGATCGATTACCACCTAATAAACTCCTTCTTTATTCACAGAAAACAATACAAAGCCATCACAATTTCGTGCAGTTGACTCTGATCCAGAACACATATTCAAAACCCATGAGTAACAAAGACTAATGTCAGCTTCTCATGACCAACCTGTGACCAAAATCAACACATCATTCTTTCTTTTGCTAATATAACTCGATCTTCAATCTTAATTTCATCTCAAGAACCCTAATTTCACCTTTCGTAGTTAAATCTCTACTTTCGATTTAACAACAACATGTGATGTTCTTCATTTCAACCGTTTGGTTTCTTACTCTTTTCTCTCTTTTAGGATGCTAATGATTTTAAGAGAAGATGGTGGTGCGATGGGTAACGAAGGTAGAGATGCATGGTGACGTACGAAGATGATGGTGGCTTTGGTTTGATTATCAATCTAATATCTCTCTCTTTTCATTAAATATACTCTCTAAAATCTCTTTCCCCGACTCTGAGATGGTTGTGGTGGTTCTGGTAGGGATAACGATGGTGGTGGTGGTAGCAGAGATGGGGATGGTTGCGGTGGTAAGGTGATGGTAATGGAGAGGGATGGTGGTGATGGCGGAAAAATGGAAAAGAGAAAAAATTGTTCGAGATCTAAAAAAAAAAGTGCACTAAAATATAAGAAGGGATATCAAAGGAAAATATAATCAATTAAATTTCGTTGTTTTATAGTATAGTGGACAAAGATATTTACGAAGGCACATCAGAAAGAGAGACAATAATTCAATTTCCACTATGACAATGCAAAACTGCAATTGTAAATAACAACTCTTTAGTCCTTAAATAATCTTATCAAGAGTTGATAGGTCCCAGGACCATTAAGCACAAAATCCAAGGCCTCGATGCATAAAAATAACACAAAGATGTGAATGATCTGTCCAAAAAATACTATGAGTAAACCTGCTACGTTTGATTGGTGAAATTAATTTTTGACGTCAAAAAAATAAGTTCACAAATATATTGCCTTTCCATTTATTGATAAATATAATCACAAATCTCGAGAGACTATTAGTTCCACATTTTTTGGAAAATCTAAAATCTGCGGTTTATAATCTCTTAGGGCCTCTCCTCATTTCCAATTGGTTTTGAGTTGGTGCCATATTCTAACATGGTATCGAAGCTGACCTATTTGTGTGATCATTTGGCTTGCGCTTTTACTCCGTCACCAGATTTATGTCCCGTGTTAGACTAGAACTACACGTGAGACGTGTTGAGACCTATTAGTCCCACATTGTTTGGGAAATCTAAGACTCATTTGGTTTATAATCTCTTAGATAAAGCTATGGAGTGGTGCTGCCATATCATAACAAAGACCAAAGACTAAAAAAAAGACCAAAGTTTGGGTTTAGTCTGTGTTGTGTGACGCTACGGTAGAAGACTAAATTTGGTGGAGCGTACATTAAAGGTCCGCCCGATGGGGCCGAGATCTTGTTCATGTAATAAAAGAAAAGAAAAATATGGGAGGAGGTATAAAGCATGCCTAATATTAAAGAAACAAAAATTTTGGAGACTTTATTCACACTGTGTGGGCGGAGACTATATGGTGACTGCATTGTGCAAGTGAGTTTATGCACACACAGTGTGGAAGCGTACATTATATGATCGAATACTATATTTGTTTGTCTTAGTCCCGCATCATAAATCTAGTCCGGATTTGGTCTTTGGTCCATTTAATTTATAGTTCTGTCCACTGTACTTGCCACCAACATTTACGTACCGCCCATCAGAAGCATTTTTAGTATTCTCCACTAATTTCCAATTGGTTTTGAGTTGGATGCACGTATTCTAACATAAACCCGATTAGACACTTTTTACTCGGCAAAGCGTTCAAATATGGGGTACTCGGGAAAGTCGATTTTTGTTATCTCCACACAGGCGAGTGGCCACCCCAACATTTCTCAAAATTCTCTAGGATAATAGGAAAATTTGGTCCTAATTTTCTAAGTTGTAGTTAAGTGGCCTCCCCATCATTTATGTTACTGGCTCCTCGCTGCCTACAAGGCCAAAATTTTGGGATATTATTCACCAACTCTTGCTTTGTGCACTTTATCGAAGGAAAGTGGATCATCGATATCATTATGGAAACAAGAGGCTGGACCTTGCTGGTCATTTACTTGGAGGCCTATTGCTGAGCATTGCCTTGAGATAGGTGAGGTCGAAGCCTGTTGCACCAAATTACAAATCCGAGTGCACTGAATAGTGTAACACCCGAGTTCGGACAAGGATCAAACCATATGGAGATCCGAACTTCGAAGCGTTTAGTGTTTAAAGATGACTTAAAATTTTATTTTTATACTAAACATAATTAAATCTTTTATATACGAGTTGATTCATATGAATTTACTAAACATATTTAACAACATTTCGAGTTAAGATTTACATTTCAAGCAATACAATAAAATAATTCAATCACTAAGATACTCATTTCTATCTTTCGCTGCGCCACTCTGATAAATCTGCAAGGATGTCAATTGGGGTGAGATGACAGCTCAATAGAATGCATTCCCAACTCTCCAAAGATGCGCAAACATAATCATTTTATCAAGGAATAACATACGATAAGAAATACAATGCAACTTCAACGAATATATTCAACCAACAACATTACCTCACAAATATTATTTTCACTAAATCATCTAATTCATTTGTCCAATTATGAGTTCACAATGTCAATATTATTGTCAACAATTTATCTAATAAGATTTCAACATATAAGTTCATAGCACCAATACTAATTTTCAAAAATTCATCCAATTAGATTTCATACACTAATTCATAACACTCTTAATATTTCTTACAAATACGTCAATTAGTATTTCAAAGCTTTGAGTTCATAAAACCAATAAGGTTTCCACTAATCATTCAATGAGAGATTTCAATACACGATTCACAAATTAATATTGTCACCAACAATCCATAGAGTTCAAACATTTATATTATTATCAACAAATCATTTATCAAATCATCCATTTAGGATTTAACTCATCATTCACAAGAACAATTCATCCATTTGAATTTCACAAATGAGCTCATAACACCGATTATGTTTCCAATAACTCATTTAATTTAGATTAGAACACATTATTCACATATTTATAAGTCACCTCAAACCATGAGTTCACGTTACAAAAACTTGGTTCGTACACCACCATCGTTTATCGAGCACGGACGGTAGCCATTGACGGTGCGAAACACAAGTTCCCATGGGGAGCATTACCTATTTAACTATCGGGGATCATTACCTGCCGTTAGCATGAAACGATATTCCATCTAACGAAAAACATGAACTCATTTCCTTTTATAAATCATTTTTACACACTAACACAAGCAACCATGGCATAAGAACATAATTTTCTTTCAAGCATTTCTACAAACAAGATCAGCGCATCCATTTTGCATCGTACATATTTGGGTGATTTATTCATACGATCTTCCTGAAAACTTCTACATAACATACATAGATCCATAAGCAAACAACATATCCAAATTTCAGCAGTGAAACTAATGGCTCAATCGAAAGATAATGATTTTATATTATTTATTTAAAATCAGTTGAGATTACATGTTATTAGCAAACAATTCTTGGCAAATTCATAATAATCTGAGATTAGCTTAATCCAAAGCACTTGATATATAAATCACAAATCTACAACTTTTGTTAGGGACTCAAATCGTTTTAGCATCACTAAGACTATCAAGAACATCAAAATCACATAAGAAAAGCTCGTCCATAATTCGAAACAATCACCTAAATCTAAACAAACATTCAACGGTGAATTTGTGATGTATTGTTATCAAAATTTAACCATAGGTACCTAATCATGTTATCTAACAAATTCAAAAGCCTGATCATCAACAAGAGGTACATACTTATTCGAATAAATTACTGAATCATTATAATACAAAATCACATAAAGTAAACACCTAAAGAGAAAGGGTTTTGATTCTACCTCAAATTCATTGATCCTCCTTAAGTCTTCCTAATTATAATTTCTCCTCAAGAACCCTAGCTTCAATTCATCTTCTTCCTCTCCATAGCTTTTGGCTTTCTCCCTTCTCTAATACCTTTCTCCCTATTTATATTTAACTTAATTATTTTATTTATCTTTTTATTTCCCTTATAATTTTATTTAATTATTAAAGTTAATTAGGTAACTCTATTTCCACCTAGATTTTCTAGTTCAAGCAACCCACACAGAGTTAAGGCAAAGAAATGATCTAAACCATATGGTTCACTAGTTTGGGTATAACTTGGGCAAAACACGTAACCTAAATTAGAGGGTATTACACAAGGGTCGGATTAAGGCAAGACGAAGAGCAAGCTAGTCATGATTTGTATGTATATCCGAAACTGCGTCATGCTCGTCGTTTGTCGAATAGAAAAGGATCATCGATCTATATATAGATTAACACTTGGTTTGTTTCTACATATCGTGATGGTATAATTAAAAATGGCGGTACGAAGTCCCGCGACACCTTATAAAAAATGCACGACGGGGCGAGGCGAAGCCACCTCATACCAAATCAAAAATATGGTTAAAATAAAGAGATTTCGATGCATAAAATGAGCATAATAAAAAGTCACTAAACGACGGCAGTGAACAGTACTACGACGAATAAAAAATCCTAAGCAAATATCAGAGACGAGGAGGCGAAGCCGAGTTCACCCAATCAAAAATTTTAAACATTCCCGGTGCAAGGTAAAGGGTTTTCGGGTCCACCTAGTAAGTAGCAAGGGCACAAAATCTAATCCCAATAGAAGATGGATTAGACGATATAAAACCAAAGAGAGACGGGTCATCATCATCCTTGCACAACTACTATGACGTCATTGCATGCCCAAATAGTGACGTATCGAAATTACTTTCCACGCCATCTTCCGCAATATCTAGTGAACCAAGTAGGGAATGCTTGGAATGAGAACCGGTTAACCAAATAATCACTATCAGCTTAACTGGGTCGTCCGAAAAATGTAGAAAGGTTAAAGAAGAAAAGTCACAAGAAAGGATTAAGGGATGGCCATTACTCCTTAACGGTGAATGAGAACCGGTTATATATATACAAGATACAAACTTCTTTTAATTGGAAAATTCATGACCACACGGGGTTGGATATTTTCCAACTAAATCCGAAGAGCCACGTTTCCAAGTCCAACTAAATTCTAACTTCTTTCTGGAGACTTTAAAGTCCATCAAGAAAAACAAGAAATAATCTAACTAAATAATTGAACAAGAGTACTGAACTCGTGGTCCATGCAATTCACTGTATGGGCCTCTTTGGATATTATTCTTTAGAACTGGAAATCATCATTTGCTATAACCTCAAAATTGTTTTTACCCTGCAACGTATGAGGCCCATATTATGGGTTTGCTTATTTATGTTTCTATTTAACATTTCTTGCAAAACAAAATTCCAACAATTTCGTGGATCACTCTTTGTTTTATCACTCTGTCCTCACGCAGACAGAGAAGGGTAATGAACTATATTGAAAATTTAATGATTTGCATGAAAAGTTCTCATCGTTATCTGGTGATTAAATCACCGAAAATGGCTGTGCTGATAAACATTTTCTAACGTAGGGTTATGGTGAGGCACTTAGGCGTAATTCTATTGATCCGGATATTAATAAATGTTTATTTACATCAAGTATTTAACCATAATAAAGACGCCAACAAAAAGGAAGGTGAACAACATTTATGTTAATCTAATTAATTTCTTACCTTGTTTTTATACTAAATACTAATTCTATGTTAGAACCCCATCTATTTCCGCTCAAACCACTTTAAAAGGGAAACTTAACCTACCGTATTTATAATTTTATGGAAGTTCAAACTCAATTTGGAAATCAATATATGTTATATTAGCACTCTTTTCAAAAAATTAATATCAAAGGGAAAAATAACATATATTTACGATATTTTCCTAAAAATAAAAGGAAGAAAAATAAATAAACTTCATATCTTTTTCCACCTAATATTCGGGCCTACAACAAATACGCAGTAGCCACTTGTAAAGCGAAACCCCAAGCAATCACAATAAAAGTACATTGTCACGTGGATGAGACGAAACCGCTCACACCAAATCAGAAATATGATTAAAAACATAAAAATATCAGTTGCCTAACAGACACAAATCTAGTGAAATGTCAAAGAAATAAGTGTCGGCAAGTCTTTGGCGGACCGCCTAGTATGTACCTAAGTATATTATAAATGGCAGGCGGTATCTGCATTCACTTGTAATTGATAAACTCCTTCTCCCTCTAAAACAATTCATAAAGAGAAAATACTAGCTACTCAATCATAGGCTTTACATATTCTCCTTAATTTTCAGTGTCTACTCGTGTTACTATGTCTGCAATTAGCATCTACTACAGAAACACCAATCACTGCTTCCAGAGTAATTACCAAGCCTGGCTGCCAAGATAAGTGTGGGAATGTTAGCATACCCTACCCATTCGGCATCGGAGATGGTTGTTTTTAAAAGAAGGTTCGAATTGGAATGCAACCACAGTCTCCTTATTCCACCAGATTTCCAGTGCTTGGCAACATTAAGGTCTCAAACATATCAATACCTGATGGAGAGATGACAACCTTACTGAGCATAGCTAGAGATTGTTCAGCTAAGAGCGAACAATTGGCCGGCAATATCAAAAAAAATAAAGATACGTCAGCCCGTTTAAAAGGTTTACCTTCTCTAATACCAAAAACAAGTTCATAGCTATTGGTTGTGACACCATGGCATATTTTTTTGAATCGGTTACTATATTCTGAATACCAAAAAAGAGATAAAAAAGCTGGGGATATTTTGTGATTACTTGATATCCGAAAAATATGATTCAAGTAGACGAGTTGAGAAAGAGATAGTGGAATCAAAATAATTCCTTTTTTAAGTTCTATTTCTGCCAGAGGACAATATGAATGTGCTACCATGTTCCGTCAACACATTAAAAGGGCTATACGATCTATCCGGTGTGGAAGTAGGCCAACATTTCTATTGGCAAATAGGTGGTTTCCAAGTCCATGCCCAAGTCCTTATTACGTCATGGGTCGTAATTGCTATCTTATTAGGTTCAGCTGCTATAGCTGTTCGGAACCCACAAACTATTCCGACCAATGGTCAGAATTTCTTCGAATATGTACTTGAATTCATTCGAGACTTGAGCAAAACTCAGATTGGAGAAGAGTATGGTCCTTGGGTTCCCTTTATTGGAACTATGTTCCTATTTATTTTTGTTTCTAACTGGTCAGGGGCTCTTTTACCTCGGAAAATAATACAGTTACCTCATGGGGAGTTAGCCGCACCTACGAATGATATAAATACTACCGTTGCTTTAGCTTTACTCACGTCCGTGGCATATTTCTATGCGGGTCTTACCAAAAAAGGATTGGGTTATTTCGGTAAATACATTCAACCAACTCCAATCCTTTTACCAATTAACATCCTAGAAGATTTCACAAAACCCTTATCACTAAGTTTTCGGCTTTTCGGGAATATATTGGCTGATGAATTAGTAGTTGTTGTTCTTGTTTCTTTAGTACCTTCAGTGGTTCCTATACCTGTCATGTTCCTTGGATTATTTACAAGCGGGATTCAAGCTCTTATTTTTGCAACTTTAGCCGCGGCGTATATAGGCGAATCCATGGAGGGTCATCATTAACTAGCTTTTCTGATTGATATTCGGGAATTCAAAATTAAAAATAAAGGAAAGAGATCTAAAAGATCTTTTTCCTAAGATTCTTGGCGCATTGATGTCATACCCCCACTTCTATTTGTTCATTCAATTACAATATTCTAATTATATTAGGGTTCATAATTTGAATCCAAATTGTTATGCTATCTAGTTTTTATGTGTGATTAAACAAAGAACGATGTTCTATAGAACGATGGATTGCCATTTAATTTGATTTAATTCAAGGATTGTCCAAATTTAGAATTAATTCCATGCAATTCCATCAACCAAATCCTTATATTGTATTGATATGTAATGATAATGATTTGGGCTAATGATAATGAACCAACCAACCCGCCTATTTGGATTCATACGGGATAATGATAACTAAAGGGCAAAGAGTAAGTGACAAATGGGCTTCATCAAAAATAGGTTGGGGGGTCGACTTAGGTGTATGTAATGGCTATAAACCAATTGTTGTGTATGTTTTTCTATAATCCGAATGCATATAAGATGAGAATTAAATAGTTGGTTTACACTATGGAAGAAACATATGTATATGTGATATTAGATATTGACTAGTTATATATGAACTATCCACAGATCTTTTTTCCTTTACGATCCCACTATGAATTTAGATGAGGATTCCAATAGAAGTCCTTCCATTTCGTCTGTGACGAATGAATAAACACATGAAACCAAGAGCATATAGAAGAGAAAAATAACGAAGAATTGAAAGAATGCTTTGGAACTAAAAAATGGAAGAACTTGGGCCTATGGATTAATAATTGATAAAGACTCGATGGATGGGAACGAAAAACGAAAAATCGAAGTAGTTCTGACGATTCAATAATATGATTACTTCAATTGGATATATCTTAGTAATGGAATCATAAGGCATTATTTATTGGTTTTGATTGTATCATTAACCATTTATTTATTTTGGTGCGAGGAGCTTACCATGAATCCACTGATTTCTGCCGCTTCCGTTATTGCTGCTGGATTGGCCGTAGGGCTTGCTTCTATTGGACCCGGAGTTGGTCAAGGTACTGCTGCGGGACAAGCCGTAGAAGGTATTGCGAGACAACCAGAGGCAGAGGGTAAAATACGAGGTACTTTATTGCTGAGTCTGGCTTTTATGGAAGCTTTAACAATTTATGGGTTGGTTGTGGCATTAGCACTTTTATTTGCGAATCCTTTTGTTTAATCCTAAGAATAGAAAGTTTTTTTCTAAATTCTATTGCCCTGGATTTCCCACCTGCTTTTTTGAATTCTATCAAGATTTGACTCCTACAATCACTTTTTGATTGAGACAATATCCGTGGGAAGGACTGATTTGAGGATGAGGAATTAGCAGACCTACTCGCTTTCTTCCTTCCCGTTCTTAGTCCAACGAAACCCTTTTTTTTAGAAAGCGTTGCAAAAGATGAGGTATTTCACGACTGACATGAGATCTGGACCTAATTCTAATAAGTGTGTTTCTGAGTGGGAACCTCAATTGAAATATCAAAAAAATTTCAAAATGGAATAATAAAATCTATGTAAAAAAAGAAAAAAGAATAAATCAAACAATAAAAAAAGGGACGAATTGATACAAACTCTGTTTGATTCTGTTAGTCCTATCTATAAAGAGGAGATCATATGAAAAATGTAACCGATTCTTTCGTTTCTTTGGGTCACTGGCCATCCGCCGGGAGTTTCGGGTTTAATACCGATATTTTAGCAACAAATCCAATAAATCTAAGTGTAGTACTTGGTGTATTGATCTTTTTTGGAAAGGGAGTGTGTGCGGGTTGTTTATTTCAAGAATAGGCTGGATCTAACCAGCTGCACTTTCTTTTTTCTTTAGAACTAAACTAGGTAAATGAAGGGTGCACGATCTCGCGAATTACTTCTGAATAAGTGAAGAAATCATATGTAAGAACCATAGCATTTCGCGACTCATTGGTAAAGTAAATACACTTTGATTCTCTATCAACCAATAATGTGGAACTATTAACATGGTTAAAGCTAAACCGTTTGAAGTCTAGGCGCAACATGGTACTCTTTCTACCACTATGTTAGTATGGAAATGGTTTCAAAAAAAGTTGGCCTTTTTTCGATATAGAACACTCATATCGATAAAACGATTTGAACCTGTTACTGAAAAAAGGAAGGATCCCTTTTTTCAATGCCGAATCGACGACCTATGTATTAAAGTAAGAAGCATTTTTTGGATTTTAAGAAAAAAACAACTTTGCCGATAATTACAGATTTTTGTCTGGTCGGAAGAGTCCTCCAAATATTATGGTCGTGGATCAATGATCCGTTTTGATATTTTGGAATACGAACAGAGAAGAGAGGATAGGCTCATTACATAAAAAAAAATGGAATCCCTTATAAGTAACTGAGCGTGAGAGCCAAATGAATCGAAAGATTCATGTTTGGTTCGGGAAGAGATCGTGGAAGTTTTGAAATGAATGGGAAGATAATCTACTTTCATTAAGTGATTTATTAGATAATCGAAAACAGAGGATCTTGAGTACTATTCGAAATTCAGAAGAATTACGTGAAGGGGCCATTGAGCAGCTGGAAAAAGCCAGGGCCCGCTTACGAAAAGTGGAAATGGAAGCCGATCAATTTCGAGTGAATGGATATTCTGAGATAGAACGAGAAAAATCAAATTTGATTAATTCAACTTATAAGAATTTGGTACAATTAGAAAATTACAAAAACGAAACCATTCAGTTTGAACAACAAAAAGCGATTAATCAAGTCCGACAACGAGTTTTCCAACAAGCCTTACAAGGAGCTCTAGGAACTCTGAATAGTTGTTTGAACAGCGAGTTAATGTTTGGGGCGATTAAAGAAATAACCGATTAGTCCTTTGTACTGCAGGCATTATTTTTTTCCTTTGCTTCTAAAAAAAGAATTAAGAAAGACTCATGGCAACTATTAGAGCCGACGAAATTAGTACTATTATCCGTGAACGTATTGAACAATATAATAGAGAAGTAAAGGTTGTGAATACCGGCACCGTACTTCAAGTAGGCGACGGTATAGCTCGTATTCATGGTCTTGATGAAGTAATGGCAGGAGAATTAGTAGAATTTGAAGAAGGTACAATAGGCATTGCTCTTAATTTGGAATCAAATAATGTTGGTGTTGTATTAATGGGTGACGGTTTAATGATACAAGAGGGAAGTTCTGTAAAAGCAACGGGACGAATTGCTCAGATCCCTGTGAGCGAAGCTTATTTGGGTCGTGTTGTAAATGCTCTGGCTAAACCTATTGATGGTAGGGGTGAAATTTCATCTTCTGAATCCCGGTTAATTGAATCTCCCGCTCCAGGTATTATTTCAAGACGTTCTGTATATGAGCCTCTTCAAACGGGACTTATTGCTATTGATTCGATGATCCCTGTAGGGCGCGGCCAGCGAGAATTAATTATTGGGGACAGGCAGACCGGTAAAACAGCAGTAGCCACGGATACTGTTCTCAATCAAAAAGGGCAAAATGTAGTATGTGTTTATGTAGCTATTGGTCAAAAAGCGTCTTCTGTAGCTCAGGTAGTGACTACTTTCCAGGAACGGGGGGCAATGGATTATACTATTGTGGTAGCCGAAATGGCAGACTCACCTGCTACATTACAATACCTCGCCCCTTATACAGGAGCGGCTCTGGCTGAATATTTTATGTACCGTGAACGACATACTTCAATCATTTATGATGATCCCTCCAAACAAGCACAAGCTTATCGTCAAATGTCTCTTCTATTACGGAGACCCCCAGGCCGCGAAGCTTATCCAGGAGATGTTTTTTATTTGCATTCACGCCTTTTGGAAAGAGCCGCTAAATTAAGTACTCTTTTAGGTGAAGGAAGTATGACTGCTTTACCAATAGTAGAGACTCAATCTGGGGATGTTTCGGCTTATATCCCTACCAACGTCATTTCCATTACAGATGGACAAATATTCTTATCCGCCGATCTATTCAATGCCGGAATCCGACCTGCTATAAATGTGGGGATTTCTGTTTCCAGAGTAGGATCTGCGGCGCAAATTAAAGCCATGAAACAAGTAGCTGGCAAATTAAAATTGGAGCTGGCTCAATTCGCAGAGTTAGAAGCCTTTGCACAATTTGCTTCTGATCTAGATAAAGCAACTCAGAATCAATTGGCAAGAGGTCAACGATTACGTGAATTGCTCAAACAAGCCCAATCGGCTCCTCTCACCGTGGAAGAACAGGTAATGACTATTTATACTGGAACGAATGGGTATCTTGATTCGTTAGAAATAAATCAGGTAAAAAAATTCCTCATTCAATTACGTACTTACTTAAAAACGAATAAACCTCAATTGCAAGAAATCATATCTTCTACCAAGAAATTTCCGGAGGAAGCAGAAGTTCTTTTGAAGGAAGCTATTAAGGAACAGATGGAACGGTTTCTACTTCAGGAACAAGCATAAAGAAGTTGATTACTCTTAGTAAATCGTCGAGAAACGTTTCTTATTTAAATCATTCAAAATATCTGTCTTGACATAAAAAGATAAAAAATAGATGGAAATAAATTGCGTCCAATAGGATTTGAACCTATACCAAAGGTTTAGAAGACCTCTGTCCTATCCATTAGACAATGGACGCCTTTTCATTCCGTATTTTATCTTTTTATTTTTCCTTTACTATCTTACTGTTTGTAAAAAAGGAACCATATTCTTTTGTGAAATAATTTAGGAAAGAAATATGCGTATTTACATTAATGATGCGTATATCAGAATTAAAATGGAGCGGGTAGCGGGAATCGAACCCGCATCGTTAGGCCTTTCTTTTTGACGTCTCTAATTCAAAACCGAACATGAAACTTTGGTTTCATTCGGCTCCTTTATGGAAAATGGATAGATTCCCAAATCTAAGTTGTAAAAAAAAATTTCGACCCATAACACCTATGTTAGCTTTTTTGTCTGAATACATTCAAAACAACTCGCTTTATAGATGATCCCTCTAGAGGGGGTAATTCTAACAAATACTTCTAGTTATTTCGTTCTCTATTTCTACTGTGCGAATCCTGAGGAAAAGAGTTGTGTTTCCACCGAGCTGAAACAATATGTTGATGGCCCTAGTAAAACAAAGTCATCATTTAATAGCTATTTCGCTTCAATTTCCCTTCTACAAAGAAAAAATGAAAGATCTAGTTACGATTGAAATACACTTTTTTCTTTATCCATGGACCCTTTATTCATACTCATTCAATTGGAAGTTTTGATCCAACTAAAAAAAATTATGCTTCGCAATTCCATAATCCAATTTTCCATTTTGAATTGACCCTTGGATACAAATCACGAGAATGTATATTCTTCCTCAAATCTTTCATTGAGAGGTAAAGGATAAAATCCTTTTAAGAAAGAAAGTTTTTGATCGGAATACAAATTAACCGAAAGACCCCTTAACTATTTAAGGGATTAATAGAACGAATCACACTTTTACCACTAAACTATACCCGCTACAATTGATTATTGTATATGAATGGAATCTTTGTCGAACAAGGGAATCCTACATAATAAAGATAGGATCAGAATATAATTCTTAAATTGGAGCCTTGACGCTTTTTGTCGGTAGAACTTGATGAGGTAGGAAAAGAAGTAAAAAAAAAAAAAAATATTCTATCTTTTTTTTGCTGGTAGTTCTTTAAAAGAGCCACTGAAGTAACGAAAAATTGTGTCAGAATCCGTAGCTCCGTTTTTTCAACCCTCCAATACTTTACAAGCAAATACAAAATTTTATCAAAAAAGAGAAAAAGTTTGACTCTTTTTTTTTTTGAAGATACCCTTTCCCTCTTTATTTTATTCATATTCCGCTGGTAAATTTTAGGAATTCGAGCCAATCAACTGGATCTAGTATAAAAACCCGGAGTCTTTTTTATGGACTCAACTCAAGTCTTCAAATAAAGACTGCCCTTGAAGAAATAACGAAATTATAGTTATAATATTAAGAAATAGGATAGGTCCCTCTTTTTCCAAATTGAGAAAAAATGCAAAGAAACTTCTATCCTATACCATTAGAATAGTCTTCTGTGTTCCTGTCGTTGTTGTTTCAATAACAAGTATTTTTGTTTTCAAATCATGATCTATCATTCGTTGCGTTGGAATAAAGTAAGAAATGGCCCGGCTAGGTACTGACCAGGCCGGGGAATAAAAAAAAAGAGCTTTCGGCTAAAAAAGGGGGGAGATTCCGTTTTTCTTTATATGGAAGATATACCCATCCATTATCGAAATGAAATTAGAGTTGGATTGCTAATACCATTTGTATCTATCTTATCTATCTATAGAATAAAGTGAAAGAAGAAATAAAGACTTTTTGGCTTCAAGCGTAACTATAGTAATTTTTTCGATTTGGAGAGATGGCTGAGTGGACTAAAGCGGCGGATTGCTAATCCGTTGTACAATTTATTTGTACCGAGGGTTCGAATCCCTCTCTTTCCGTTTCCTTCGATGACTTGCTTTTTTTTTGCATTCAAAAGAAGACCGAGACCCTTTCATTTTATCTTATTTTCTCATAGTTAAATGTCTGCAATAAAAAAAGGAAGAAAATGAATAAACCAACAAGCAAGAAAAAGGTTTTTTTTTCTTTCTCTTTTTTTTCCTCACGTCCAGGATTACGTCCTGGATCATTAGATAGGAATCCGAAGATAAAAAGAGAAAAAAAGAATATCACTACTGTGTAAACGAAGAGTTTGAGAGTAAGCATTACACAATCTCCAAGATCATTTTTGTAAAAAAGGGGAATAGACTATCCTTTTTTATACCACATATCCTCTTTTTACACCAAGAAACGAAGCTTGCCAAACAAGGGCTAAGAGAAGAAAGAGCACAGGTATTACTGGCATAACATCTACAATTGGATTAAAAACAGCATAAGCCTCGGGCAATTTGGCGAAGAAAAAACTACTCGAATGAAGGGCAGAATTAAGACAGATACAGATCAAACTAAAGATATTAAGCATAACAAACATTTCCTTCTTGGAGATAATTGTATCACAAATCCTTCACTTCTCAACCGAGAACAGAAGGAGTCATACTTTCATACAATATCTTAATTTAATTCTATGTAATGATCAATAAATTAAGTGAAATTCTACAACTATATGCATGAAATCCTAGCAACAATCTACTCTATTCCATAGAGATTTGGGTGGGAATTGACGAATAAACAATACGGATATTAGTGTTTATTGGTGTCAAATATAAATGGGGCGTGGCCAAGCGGTAAGGCAACGGGTTTTGGTCCCGCGACTCGGAGGTTCGAATCCTTCCGTCCCAGAGCAGTCCAATTAGGTTCAAAGTGTAATGTTGAATAAAATCGAATCCTTTTTTCTTAGCTTAGTTCTACTGATTCTTTTCTGAATCATATCTTTCCCTTTTTTTCTCGCAAAACAACCCAGGGCAAATGACATGCCGATAGAGCAAAATCTATTTCCTATCCTACCTGACTAGGAAATAGCTCAATAGTTGAATTCAAAAATTAGATGGGCTATTCCGTGTCTGCCTATTCCGTCGATATTACTAGTTGCTTAGAAAGACTTTATGGTTTTTGAATAAAAAAAATAACGCATTCAAAGTTAAAATGCGAAAAATACTCTACCTTACTTCCCCTATATCTGAAGGAGTCCAGTTATTAATTCTCTGGGGATCTTGGAAGTCTAAACTAAACAAGAAGGGGCTCTTGGGACTAATTAAATTTTAATTCCATCACCGAGATAATGATTCATTCAAAATCTATGGGCGATTGAGTCGAAAATGAGATATATATTAAACTTTTTTAACTACTGGCTATGATCTGATTGCGAAATCCTTTAATTTCTTTCACGATCAAATAAGAAAGATTCTATTGATATTTAAATATAAAATTTTAAAAATGAAAAGCTTTTAATGATGTTTTATCTATCTTTGGTTCTCGAAGAGATTTGAGATTTGTTAATTTTAATTCTATCGACTCATTTCTGGCCTTTCCAGTTCATTGGACCCATTTCTTTGGTTAATACTTAATATTCATTTTGTTCCGGTATTATAAATTTAATTAAAGTAAAGACCCTCCCTTTTTTTAGTTAGGTGTTTTTAGCTTAGTTGGTCGAGAAAGGTTGAATCTTTCATGATTGATCGTCTTGAACAATCTGTTATGTTGAAGATGCAGATTAAAGAAAAGCGTTTTTTTCTTAATTTTCTGTATAAATTCTTTTGCTCATAGAATAAAAGATGGGGTTAATTAAATTGAATCCTTTGCGAAGACTTCTCCAGAAAAAAGGACCTTTCCATATAGAAAAAGAAAGTATGAAAGTATAGATTACTATGTTCCGATTGAACCAATGACTATTCATGATTCCATATTGAATCAATTCCATACCGGCTCCAAACTAGAGGAAAGTTATGGTAAAACTTCGTTTAAAACGATGTGGTAGAAAGCAACGTGCGACTTGAAGGACATGATCGGTTGTGGATTCTTACATCCACCATTTTATAAAGGAATGAAGGTGCTCTTGGCTCGACATAGTTTGTTCTGTTTCACTAGAACAATCCCTTTTTGTTGGGTTGTAAATAGTACATGATGGAGCTCGAGTAGAAAGTATTGATTCATTTCTCAGGAGCAAGGGTCTAGGGTTAGTGTCAATCAATAAGTCGGAACAACTTCGTAAGTATATCTTCAATATAGAAATAGAAAGGATCCTTCTGTTGTCTCAACAATAGGTTCGGTCAGGGCGAGGAATAAAAAATGGACTTTAAACAAGACAAAGCAAGGGGGTTAGAGACAGCTCAAAAAATAAAATGCCTAAGCTTAAGGATTTTCCTTTGAGCTCTTTGATAATTATACAACTTGAGTTATGAGTACGAATGGTTTTTTCTTTTCTGCTAGAAGGAAGAAAAAAGGAATGCAAAATAAGTCTAATGTATTTGCTGATTTTCTCAATCTATTTGGAACTATATACATAAATTAAAATCATTCTTTCTCGAGCCGTACGAGGAGAAAACCTCCTATACGTTTCTAGGGGGGGCATTGTTCATCTACATCTATCCCAATGAGCCATCTATCGAATCGTTGCAATTGATGTTCGATCCCGAAGAGAAGGAAGAGATCTTCGGAAAGTGGGTTTTTACGATCCGATAAAGAATCAAACTTATTCAAACGTTCCCGCTATTCTCTATTTCCTTGAAAAAGGCGCTCAACCCACAGATTTCTTCTTTATTTCACTCTTTTTATTGTTCTATTTATACGAATTTACTATTAGATTGTTTTCATATAATCCCAAATTATCGATTCTCTAAAAAATGAAATATTTTTTCTTGATATGGTTTTTGTTAGGATGACACCAAGAAAAGGGGGTTAAGCTTGATTATTGTCCCTTTAGTTATATTTTAGTTTTTTCTTTTTTTCTTTATGTTTTCAACGTTAATATTGACAATAGTGTATTGAACAAATATAATTGGATCGTGGATAAATAGATCTATTTATCCACGTCCCATAAGTTTTGTTTTTTACTTCATAAAAAGGTGTTCGTTAGATTTGCTGTAAGTTTAATCCTTTGATGTGTCCGTTCAATCTAATCTATTTCTTTTTTTATTTCGGTCGTATCTACACACCACAATTATATTATTTGGGTTGCTAACTCAACGGTAGAGTACTCGGCTTTTAAGTGCGGCTAGATTCTTTTACACATTTGGATGAAGCAACGGATTCGTCCATACCATTGGTAAAGTTTGTAAGACCACGACTGATCCTGAAAGGGAATGAATGGAAAAAATAGCATGTCGTATCAATGCAAAACTCTGAGAATTTTTCGTCCTTACCAGAGCGGTACAAGATATTGTTTGAATTCTTGGAGCGTGACAAAAGAGATTCACGGATGGGTCGAGTGAATAAATGGATAGAGCCATACGGCTCCAATTATAGGGAAATAAAAAGCAACGGGCTTTTGTTCTTAATTTGAATGATTACCCGATCTAATTATATGTTAAAAATATATTAGTGCCTAACGCGGTAAAAGGTTCTCCTATACGTGGATTATCCATTTTTTTATGAATCCTAACTATTCACTATATCTTCATTATAGTATGGAGGGGAGACGAATGTGTAGAAGAAGGGGTATATTGATAAAGATAAATTTTTTCCAAAATCAAAAGAGCGATCGGGTTGCAAAAATAAAGGATTTCTAACCATTATCAATTGTATTAAAAAAGGTAGTATCCGTTGATTAGCCTATCTGTCTCCGAGGTGTCTAGTTTTTTATTATTATATACCTTGTTTTGACTGTATCGCACTATGTATCATTTGTGAACCCAAGAAATCCTTTGCCTTTGTTTCAAATCGAATTTTAAATGAAGGAATTAGAAGCATATTCAAAAATAGATAGATCTCGGCAACAAGACTTCCTATATCCACTTCTCTTTCAGGAGTATATTTATGCACTTGCTCATGATCATGGTTTAAATGGATCAATTCTTTATGAATCCGTGAAAAATGTAGGTTATGATAATAAATCCAGTTCACTGCTTGTGAAACGTTTAATTACTCAAATGTATCAACAGAAACATTTTAATTTGATGATTTCGACAAATGTTGCTAAACAAAAAAAATTTGTTGCGCACAACCAAAATGTTTATTATCAAATGATATCCGAGGGGCTTTCAGTCATAGTAGAAATTCCATTTTCACTACGATTAGTATCTTTTCTAGAAGGAAAGGATATAAAAAAATCTCATAATTTACGATCAATTCATTCAATATTTCCTTTTTTAGAGGATAAATTATCACATTTAACTCATGTGTCAGATATACTAATACCCTACCCTGTCCATCTGGAAATCTTGGTTCAAATCCTACGCTCTTGGATACAAGATGTTCCCTCTTTGCATTTATTGCGATTCTTTCTCCATGAGTATCGTAATTGCTATAGTCTTATTACTCAAAATAAAGCAATTTCCCTTTTTTCAAAGGAGAATCAACGCTTTTTCTTCTTCCTATATAATTCTCATGTATATGAATGCGAATCCATATTAGTTTTTCTCCGTAAACAATCTTTTCGTTTGCGATCAACATCTTTTAGAATCCTTCTTGAGCGAATAAATTTCTATGGAAAAATGGAGCATCCTGTAGTAGTGTTTAGTAATTATTTTCAGACCTTCCTATGGTTGTTCAAGGATCCTTTTATGCATTATGTCAGATATCAAGGAAAATCAATTCTGGCTTCAAAGGGAAGTACTCTTTTGATGAATAAATGGAAATGGAATCTTGTAAATTTATGGCAATGTAATTTTTCCTTGTGGTCTCAACCAGATAGAATTAAGATAAATAAATTATCCAATCATTCCCTCGAGCTTTTGAGCTATCTTGCAAGTGTACGACTTAACCCTTCGGTGGTAAGGAGTCAAATGATAGAAAGTACATTTATAATGGATATTTGTATAAAGAAGTTTGATACCAAAGTCCCAATTATTTCTTTGGTTGGGTCGTTGGCTAAAACGAAATTTTGTAACGTTTCAGGGCATCCCATTAGTAAGCCGGCTTGGGCCGATTTATCAGATTCTGATATTCTCAATAGATTTGGGCGTATATGCAGAAATCTTTCTCGTTATTACAGCGGATCTTCAAAAAAAAAGAGTTTGTATCAAATAAAGTATATACTTCGACTTTCGTGCGCTAGAACTTTGGCTCGTAAACACAAAAGTACTGTACGTGCTTTTTTGAAAAGATTAGGTTCGGAATTGTTGGAAGAATTCTTTACGGAGGAAGAACAAGTTCTCCCTTTGATCTTCCGAAGCGCTTCTTCTTCCCGGAAGTTATATAGAGAAAAGATTTGGTATTTAGATATTTTTCGTGTCAATGACCTAGCCAATCATTCATAATTGGTTAGGAGATCGTTTAAATTGAACTGATCCCAAACCAAAAGGACGAAAAAAGGTTTTCATTCATTTCAATTCTGAAATGCATATGCAGTTGTAATTGAATCATTTCTACTATTTCAACAAGGGAATTCTCTACTCCATCCGACTAGTTCCGGGTTCGAGTCCCGGGCAACCCAAAATATTAGATGGAAAATAAAAATTAAATGGATCTCTCTTTTTTTTTTTTTACTTTAGTTTCTTCAGTCACCAAGCATTATAATGAGTTTATCCGTATGGATATGAATCTTATATTGGTTGACATGGGCATATAAGTCATGTTATACTGTTAGATAACAAGCCTTCAATTATCAATTATAGATAGTTTGTGTGCTTGGGAGTCCCTGATAATTGAATAAACCAAGATTTTACCATGACTGCAATTTTAGAGAGACGCGAAAGTGAAAGCCTATGGGGTCGCTTCTGTAACTGGATAACCAGCACAGAAAACCGCCTTTATATTGGGTGGTTTGGTGTTTTGATGATCCCAACCTTATTGACTGCAACTTCTGTATTTATTATCGCCTTCATTGCTGCTCCTCCAGTAGATATTGATGGTATTCGTGAACCTGTTTCTGGGTCTCTACTTTATGGAAACAATATAATCTCTGGTGCCATTATTCCTACTTCTGCAGCTATCGGGTTGCATTTTTACCCGATCTGGGAAGCGGCTTCTGTTGATGAATGGTTATACAATGGTGGTCCTTATGAGCTAATTGTTCTACACTTTTTACTTGGTGTAGCTTGTTACATGGGTCGTGAGTGGGAACTTAGTTTCCGTCTGGGTATGCGCCCTTGGATTGCTGTCGCATATTCAGCTCCTGTTGCAGCTGCTACCGCAGTTTTCTTGATCTACCCAATTGGTCAAGGAAGCTTTTCTGATGGTATGCCTCTAGGAATCTCTGGTACTTTCAACTTCATGATTGTATTCCAGGCTGAGCACAACATCCTTATGCACCCATTTCACATGTTAGGCGTAGCTGGTGT
>JAJJWX010001497.1:0-136882 GCA_023529315.1 Papaver bracteatum | reverse complement strand
GGTGATTTCTTCTTCTTTGTCTCCGTGCGACTCCAAGTACCTAATAACTCAAAAACATACGTAAAATACATAATTTTCAAGAGAAATAACAAAGAAATCATAAACTCTATAGATAGTAAATACGGTGTATTCTACACCTATCACTTCTTTTCTTCATGAACTGTTATCACAATAAACTTGGTTTTTATCATGGCAACAACGCCACGGTCAAGCTCCATCGTCATTCAACCACTACCCAACTTCATCTCCATGCCAGGTCTTGTCCAAAACCCATGTAGCAGCACGAGCTAAACTCGTACCCATGTTTTATCACTGCTCCAATAGTCCAATGGTTCACTCTACATCGAAACCACTTCAAATCACGTTAACCACCATCGAGATATCATGGGAGCAATATTATTCTTCTTCCCTGTTAACATCGAGCTGTAATCACGTCATACATAAACCACCAATACCTACGAACTCCGTGGAAGTCTTCATCAAGAGCTCAGCTTCATTCTATTCTTTTACAGAAGCAACTTGTTCTCTCCAGCCATATCTGTCAACTGCCAACGACAGTAACCTCAGTTCCCTGAACTGGTCGTGATTCTTGGTGAAGAAGATGCTGGTGGCAGCCCCTTATCCAACTAGCAGGTGCCTTTAACAGTTTACCCTTTCAACTGTCAGTCTTGCAAGACTGACAGTGTAATTCTTAGTTTACACTTCTTTTACTCCTAACTTCCTCATATGATGTCGGAATGAGTTCGTTCTTTCACCGGTTGCTTCATATTTTCGTTCTCTTCGAGATGATAGCAAAAACTTCTCAATTTGGATGAGTTCCACTTGGTCTTTGGCCCTTCTACGCTTGCGGCTAACTTCTCTTATTGCACAGATAAGTGCCAATTTGCTTCTTTTGGAAGATTCACCTAGCAAAACATAAATAAAACAAAAAAAACGTAATATACAATAATTTGCAAGAAAATATATCAAATACTAGCATGGTTTCGACACTATATATGTGCAAAATATGCACTTAACAGTGACAACTCCATAGGCCCCATAGAAGTTGATGTTTTTTCGGTTGAAAAGCGAAGGGTTAGGTCAAGGAAGTACGGACTCCCATCACATAATGAAGACACTGGAAGCGTAGGGATTGCAGAGGATGGATTGGATATAATTAAGCAGCAAAAGGGTTATATGAAGATATTTAAGGATCACAAAATAGGTAGGACCATTAAAAGTTATCATACCAAGATACAGTCTTACATAGACCAACTTTCCGAGGTTATTCGCAAGTATATTGTATATACGGATGATGTCGATGAAGATGGAAATTGTGGGTATCATGCCATAACCGAACAATTAGGCATCTTTGATACGGAGGTAGGGTTTCCCATAGTTCGGTTTTCTACCTGAACCGAACTGGTCCAAACCGACAAAAAAAACCAGAAAACCAGAGACCGGAAAATCCAAAAACCAAGAAACCCATAAACCGGGAAAACCAATTCTAGGTGGTTGGTTTTGGTTTGATGTCACAAAAGAACCAAAAATCCACAAAAACCAAACATAAAAGAAACTGAGAGTAAGAACCAAAAAAACCGACAAAATCCATAATAATATGTAGCGAACTTTCCATACATAACATAATATATATTCACTTCAATGAGTATATCTATAAATAAAGCAACTATAATTTAAAATGTATCTAATGTTGAATTACATATGTATAATATATATGATTTTAATGAGTATACCCATAAATAAAGAAATTATAGTTCAAAATATATCTAATTCTGATGATTTGATTTACAATTTTGATCTATGAGTTAAAAATGAAAGTCTATTAAAAAAAACCAAAAAACCCAGAAAAACCAAAAAAACCGGTGGGACGGTTCTGGTTTCTAATATTTTAAACCGAGCTTGGTATGGTTTGGTTTTTGGTTTCTTATAAGAAATATTGGTTTGGTCCTTGGGTTTGGCAGAAAACCAAACCAAACCGAACCATGGGAAGCCCTAGACGGCGATTGGTAGAGGGATGACACCATGTCAATATGCTAAAAAGAGGATGGCAGAACAACTTATGAACAAGAGGAGCTTTTATGAGCAATTGGTTGGTGATGAATAAGGGTTTGATGATATGTACGCTCGAGTGTTAGGTCCCGAGCAGGAGATGAAGTTCATTCCTTCTCAATATTGGATGAGAATGCCGCTTTGCGGGCATCTAGTGGCAGATACATTTAACTGTGTTGTTCATTATTTTACCCCTACCGTAGAAGTAACATTTACACCAAAGTGGCAAAAATGCGAAGGATCCCTTAACAAAAGAAGAGTTGTTTTGGCGTTCGTGAACGGTAATCATTTCATTATTTTAAAACTTAAGGAAAATTGTCCATTGCTACGTATTTGTGGCATGATGAAAAACAAGGATCTGGATCCCGTGGTCTGGAAGGGATGTATGGAAATGTATGAGGAGAATTACCAATTTTGGGATGCATTGGCTCTATCCAAAATACCTCTCCAAGAGAAGGAGATTCAACTTCATACGTGTGGAAGCGATGATGAGTAATTTGGATATATGTGGTTCACTAATACTCAACATTTTGTTTTTTGGATATATCTACACAAACCACCCACCAAATTCGAAATATCCTTCTCTGAAGAAACCAAGCCTCAAAAAATAGATCAAGCTAGCAAGGTTCAAGGTTCAAAAGCGATGGGAGATTCATCAACAACCTCTACCTGCAAAGTAAGTAGATTCAACATTAATAAGGATGAGTTGGACAATTATAATATTCTCTTACATAGTCCTCATTGCAGCTGTCAAATTTGCAAGTTACCTTCACATCTAGCCTTCGATTGTCCTTTTAATTATTCTAAGTGTAGAAACTGTGATGGGACATGCCGGTTTTGGGTTGCAAAAACTGATGATGCCTAAAGTGGAAGAATATTCCTAAGGTGTTGAATCACCCAAAGCGCGAAGAGTTTCAATGGTTTGACAATGTTGTTGCACTAGCCAAAGCAAGAGAAAACCACAAGGGCTAATGTGACCCTATTCATGGGTGTGATGGGTGTTATATGAAGGGAAAGGAATATGTTGAAATAGAGGATGAACCAATGAAGCTGGTCCTTGACACCGAGCTTCCAGACGATGTCTTCGAAGATATTTTCGAAAGGCTCAAAGGATCCGTAATTGTTGAAAAGGATGGAAATAGATTATGAGATCATCTTTATCCAAAATTACTCCATTACATGTTTTTTAGTATGTTTTAATTTAAAGTTTCAAACCTAATGTAATAGATTACTTGGGAATTAAATAAAAGTGCATTCGAAAAATACTATCGGAATAATCTAAGTTCCAAATCCAATACCGGCATTGTTGTTTTATTAAAATCAATGCCGGTTTTCTGGAATAAATTTCCAAGTTTACGGAAAAATAGATTTCCGGCATGGTTGAAATCAATATTTTAATGCCAGTACTATCCAAATTATTTACAGAACTTAGTACCTTTCATCTCATTGTTTCGGTATGGTGTTAGAAAAACCGATCAATGTCGGTACATGCCCGGCGCTGTAGAACCTCAATGTTTTAATGCCGGCACATATGGTCTAAACAAAACATGCATTTCAGTAGAAATCTAAACATGTTCAACATAAACAGACAACTAGATTCTTCTTAAATGTTCTTAATCCATCTATCATTGTACCGAAGGTAAACCAAACAACTAAAGAGTTAATCCAAAAATATGTTCGAAATTGTTTAAAACATAACAACCACCATCGAAATAAAGAACCATAACTAAAGAGTTAATCACTTGGTCTTTTGCGTCTTCTGGGCCGGCACCTTCCTTGTTTCCTCGAACAAATCTTTTCCACTTGGATCTTCAAGTTTATCAAGAAACTCCTCGACTTCCTTCATTTCTTCAAGGTATATCACCCCACCTTTCTCGTACCTACAACCAAACATCTTCTTCATCTTGCCAAGCCGACGCCACTGCTTTCATACATCCAACACATAATTAGTATATATATATGGAAATATAAGAGTATGTGTACATTAAACGACTAAGGAATTAACAATACTTACTAGCACTCCAAGAGTCTTATTAAGTTTGGCCATTGTAGGTGGTGCCTCTGTAAGTGTTGGAATTGGAGTGTTTTTCTGTGGTGGAACTCCACCGTCGTATGGGCGCACGGCAAAAGGATGTGACCATTCCAAGTAATTATCAATGTAGGAGGAATCGACTTCATCACCGTTGTTCACAAGCTCCCAATTACTGATATCTACCAGACGACTTGGTTCCCTATCCCTCCAATATGTTGGTTCTGGAAGTGGATCATACACTACCCTCAACTTTGAGGGACTTGTAATGCACTCATCCAAGTCAAGAATGTACATTGAAGTAGAGGCTGTCATGAAACGAGGTAATTTCTTATATCCAAGTTGCCGCATCACACGTCGAGGATCTGCCATAACGTATCCCTTTGGGTGGAACAACGGTCCATTGTAAAATGCAACGTTCGGATACCTCAAAATTTGGAGGTTTTCTCTAGCCTCCTTGTAAGGGTCGAACATAACGTCTTTGGTAGTCATCCTGTCTAGAGCCAATCTCATATCTATTATTCGACCATTTTTACCGGGCTTCGGAGTATTGTTAAACTGGTATCTCTTAGCTCTGGGGGCATCATGTTCTGGAAGGTCTATAATCTTCAAAGATGGGTAGTCCTTGAACAATGTTGGGAAGTGTTCATAAGCCCACACCTATACCAATGTGGAATCATACATATAAGAAGCAGTAAATTTTGTTCCCGAGTTCATAAAAAGGGTACGGTATATGTGAACAATATACATAACAACATAAGTTTAAAAACAACATTACCTGGAGCAGAGTGAAATTCCTGACAAATTGGTTTGTAACAGCCTTAGAGGCCCTTCTCATCTCCGTCATCAAATGTCCCATTACCACGGTGCCCCAAGAATAGGTAAAGACCTCTTCCAACGGATCCAAGTATTGAAGGAGGCTTGCGCTAACCCTGTTACCACTAGTGTCGGGGAATACCTTAGTGCCCAGGATGAATAAAAGGTACACATCGGTTGTATAACGAATTTTTGTAGGGTCTCATCCATCCTTCAAACTTCTTTCCTGCGTTTTTTCAAACTTCTTATTAAGCAGCGTAAGCTTGATTGTCTTTGTTCTACTAGAATTAGATACATAGAAGCTTTCCACAGAAGTTTTGTAGTCCCAACCCAACAACTTGTTAGTCAAAGCGTGCAACTTAGACCATTCTACGTCCGGACTATTATTTCCTTCTGCTATTGATTTGCCGATAACATTCAATCCTAAAATGTTTTGAGCATCATCCGGGATCAAGGTCATCTCCCTAAACGGGAAATGCATGGTATCAGTTTCGCCATGATACCTTTCTATGAAGAAATTGACTGTCACAACATCACACTTTACATAATTTTTAGCCAAAGCATATAGACCGAAATCTCTTACCAATGTTTGGACCTCTTCACGTTCCAAAGACAAATCCCAATCGGACACAGCTTGGTTTCGGCAAACACGAACAACTGTCTTGTGATCCTACAATTAGGAGATAGTAGGGTTAAAATATTTTACATAAATACACAAGAATACATATGCACAAGATTAAAAAATTCTTACATAGGTTTGATAGATAGTACGAGCCCACGAGTGCTTGTACCCAAATAGAATTCTCGGATCATGAGCTTCACCCAAAATTCTACCACAATCAAGGTCAGGTATCATGTCATCAACATGAGGAAGGTGGGAACCTTTAACTTTTACTTTGCCCTTACCCTTGGCTTTGCCTTGTGTCGGTGGTTGACTTGAACCACCAACTTCGCTTTGGCTTGTAATTTGACTTGGATGAACCTCATTATCTTCCTCCTCACTTTCCTCTTCATCTTTCTCATAGTGCTCAACTGTTGTAGTAGTTTCATTGATTACAAGTCGACTTCGATCACCACCACTTTACCAAGTAATCCCTCTACACCCAGCCCCCAAATGCTTTTTGCGACCTTCATCTTTCCCCCGGGGAGGCAGAGTTTGAGGAGTATCAAGACCGTCCTTCCTCCTTCTCTTAGTCACATCATCTTTACCTTTTCTTTTCTTAGCTTCCTTGGATTTTTACCTATATCATAATCACACGAAATGAATATAAGACATTTCATTTTTAGTATTAGTACTAGTATAGACTAGCTAAACAAATTACGCCGGTACTACTATCCCGGCATAGAAACCTAGTTAACATTCAATGCCGGTACCATGTTCCGGCGGTAACCATTAACTATTGATACTTCCGGTACTTATATGTAATTCTACTGGACCAGAACAATAGTACCGGCACTACAAAAATATATCAATTCCATGCCGTAACTGAGTATCAGCATCCAGTGCAACCAAAAATAAATGCCGGTAATCGGGATAAATTCTTTAATGTTCCTGTAAGTTTTAAGTACACTACCGGCATAAACGAATTATCAAAAAGGAATGCCGTAACCTAAAACCGGCATACAATTCAACCCTATTTCTATGCTGGTACACATCATTAAGTTTCAGAGTTTGAAACCGGCATAGCATTCATCCTAACATGTAAGTCGTAACTCAATACTGACTCTGAATTCAACCTAGAAGGAATGCCGTAAATCAAAACCGGCATAGTATTCATACACAATTCTATATCGGAATCTACTGAAACTCAACTGTTTCGTTTAGGTTTCGCGATTCTAACCTAAACCCATTGCTATAAAGGAGTTTAAAATCACTTACCTTCTCACAAAAGCCATTTTTGCTAGCGGTTGATTGTCCGAGAGCGTTGCTTCTTCTTCTTCTTGTTCTTGAGCAATCTTAGCAAGTCTTTGTTTTAATTTCTCTTCACTAATCGATTGTGAGTTCGATGGGGCTTTTGGTTTCTTTCGTTGAGGCATTTTTATTATTCGGGTGGGTTAATCGACGATTTTTTTTTGAATCAACGATTAGAATAACGGTTGAAGAACGATCAAAGTAGTCAAAGTCGTTCCTCTGTGCTACTCGGTTGGGGAGCTTGGAGCGAGGAGCAATAAGTTCGGACTTGGAAATCGTCAAAAATCGGTCTAATACTCGGAATCTATTTATTAATAATTTATATATTGCTGCCCATAAGTCATGATTTGTACTTAAAATTTTAAAACTATCATGTAATTAAGTGTGTAATATTGTTATATTTGAATGTATTTATCATGTATTTAGAGTTTTTTCTATTTTTTAACTCTTATCTAAGGGTTATGAAAATTTTATTTTCTGATTTTAGTGCATGCAAGGCCAACTCGGCAAAATTGTTAAATAGTTTTGCTCAAAAATCGGTCCAAATCGGCCGCCTTAATCGCTAAAAATTGGAAAGGCCTTGGAATCGAAAATCGCCTCGTTCATATAGCATGTAGCGATTACTCGGCGAGTAATCGGCCTTGGAGAGCGATTTTGACTACACTGAGAACGATGATGTACGATAAAGAAAAAAAAATCGAAACCTAAAACTAACTCACTGCCGGAACGAAATAAAAATGGGGGATATATGTTTGGTTTTTTTTATTTTAATGTTTTTGGGAAAAGGGTATAACAGTCTTTTCATAAATATTTTTAATTAACCGAAGGGCATTTTAGTACTTTCATAACATTTGGTCACTCCTTGGCAGAAACCATGGGGTGGGGGAAGTAACCAATATCCCCCAATTGCGCGTTCTTAAATAAGTATATTCTTAAAAATAAAAGAAAATTTGCTAAACTAAGATTTACTAAAAGATTTTCTAAAAATTAAAGATTTTCAAAAATGGGTACCTAGCTCAGCTGGTCATCCCCATTCCCCAAAGTTTCATGCGTTCCAGGAGGTCCCAGGTTCGATCCCCCAATGGCGTAATATTGCATAAATTAACATGGAAGGTACAGTTAGTTTGCCCCCCTTGTGACACAATCTCACCCGCCCCCCACCCACCCACTTTGGCTCCCTTGGCTAGGTTACCCATGAGGCTCACTGGTAGGCTAGCACATCTACCTGTTCAATTAATATAGTAATATGTTGTTGGAGCTTAGCTTGTTAGGATTCCAACTAGTTAATGTAATACTCTTTATCCAACTTACTCTTTAAATTTTAAATATTTTTTATTTTACATTTAAAGAATTTTTCCTAAATAAGCAAAACCCATATTTGAAAAATAAAAATAAAAGGAGTACTCAAATAAATGTCAATATTGTTATTAATTTGGACTTGTATATGTTGAAGACCTAATAATTAGTTTTAAGTAATTTGAACTACGAGATGATGCCAAAGTACATAAATGCGCTACTTTTGATATGTTGAGGAAATCCAACACAAGTTAGTCAATATTAATATATATATTTGTATATTTGTAGATAGAGAATACAATGGAAAAACCAAATAATTAAAGCTAATGAGTAGGAAAAAAAAAGGGTTCATATTCAGATTTATTTATGATCTAATTATGAGGGAACCTAATCAATGCAAAGTCATAATGAAAATAGGTTGCAACTGTAACATATGTCGGATGTCTTTGTCTAGGATGATACTGGGATGGTCGGATACAACGTTTGTCTCTCAAAATGTTATCCGCCCGTCCAAGGATCAAAAACCCATTATGTTTTGTCTTATGGATACATAGACTTGAGGATATTTGAGTCGATGAATTTTTGTGAGAATGACCTTTTTCACTAGAAAGGTCCTCATGTTGTAGTGAATGAGAATACGAATGCAATGAGCCAAGAATCACTCAATTCCGATTTATAACGAAGAAGTCATGAGTGATTTATTAAGATTTTTGTTATAAGGAAAGATGATATGTTTATGGGAAAATCTTTGTTTAGGGGAAAAGCTAAATTTGTTTGGCTACGACATATTTGTTTTGACTCCGAGTCATTTAAGGGGAGGAGTAAAGAATTGTATTTCCCCCTAACAAAACATAGTAGTTTACCGTTTGGTTCTCCAATTAACCTTATCATATATTTGAACCATTGTATAAATGTGATTAATCCCTAAACCATTTTTTTTTATTAAGATATATCGTATATTTAAGTCATAGTATAAACATGATTAATCCCAGTGATTAGGATTTATCGGGCTTAGCAGTAAAAGAAAAATAGAAGAAATAATAACAAAGAAACTTTAATGTCGTATGTCCTTGTTGTTGATATATAACATAGATAAATTTAGTGGTAACCAGTACACTAGAAAAAAAACATCTTGTGGAGCAATCAGGTAATAGCTTTGAACCTACCAAGCTAATCAAAATATATTTGAGATGGCAAAATCAAAAAGAGTTGCTTACTAGATAGCTTATAAAGAAAACCTATGAAGTTCTCCGGTTACTCAAAATTCACCCATGACAACCTATGCCCCATTATATCAAACACCTATCGCGTGCACATATGAAAATTCACACACATATAAATTGGATTCCAAAAACTAAACTTTTCTTTAAACCCAAACTTCAGAATACGTTGTTGATTGATTAAATTAGAATAAATTTAAAAATAAATTGGTTTTGGTACCTCGTGGACTAGATCAGAGTCAGCCATAATAAAACAATTATTTGGTTGCAACCCTTGATATTGAACAGTTAGAAAGGGCTAGAAGATGAGATGAATTTGTTGATAAAATACAATAAAATTTAAGGCATCAAAAAATATGAGAAGAATTTAAACAAGAAGATCCAAAAGAAAACTTGTGTGTTTTTCCCTCAAGTGAAATGATTATTTTATCGGGTGTTACAATAAAGCTCATGGTCAATTGGATGATTGGAAAGAAGGTGAACTAGTAAAAGTCAATTATGGTAAATATTTCCCCATATACACGTCTCATCATATAGCTTTCCCCATAAAATGCTTCCCCCCCCCCCCAAACAAATCAGCTTTCCCTATAGCAAAAATCTTTATTAAAGCAACACTTATAAGTGTGGATAAGGTTGATTTCGTAAATAGGAAATTGTACAGGAACTTTTGCAAACAGTTCGCGAACCTAAACCGTGAATACATGACTAAAGGCCTATTTTTGTCAAGTATATGGGTGTTTCCAAACCTAGACAAGGTAGCTTTGTTTATAAGCAACGTAGCCTTGATCATTCACTATAAATAAGGGTTTTATGTAACCACAAAACCTATCCCTTGAAAAATTGTCTTTGTGTTTCATAAGATTTTTTCCATATATTTGTTCTTCACGAACAAGAGTGAGATTTCAAAAGACTTTACTCGGGGATCGTAAGCACATGGAAGCTATCTTCTTTGATAGTTGTGAAACCTTTTTATAGGTGTTTTTCATAACCCTAGACTGGATAGATCATGATATCTCTAGATTTTTATAGGTTATCATGTGAGGAAGATTCAATTAGGGCTTACGGTTTCGTAACCAATTATAAGAGATTATATTCTAAAGAAAATTAACGTCATGATAAAAGAATTTCAAGAGAAGCTTCTAAAGAGAATTGGGCTGCTGCTAGAAGATTTCCAACATGATTTCCTAAAGAAAACTGGTGTTTTTCTACAAGTTCTACGGGTGCACAAATACAATTGAAGAAGGTATTACATCTATCCGAAATCTGGTAGTAGGTAATTGGTGTAACAACTTAAATCGGTGAGTGTTCAATCTGGACTAGGTCCCGGGGTTTTTCTACAAAATTGTAGTTTTCCTGGTTAAAAAAAATCTCTGGTGTTTGTGTTATTTCTTTTCCGCATTTTTTTATATCTTTATAATTGAAATTGTAGCGCCCCCAAAGCTAGCAGCTAACTAATCCAAGAGATTAACTATAAAATGAGGCACTAAGGATCTAAAACATTTACTTAAACTTTTAGAAAGAAGTTTTAAACAAAGATTAACCCGAAACTAAACCCTCTATACAAGAACTCCTCTCAGATGATACATATATACTTGTGACTTAATTTACAAACAGAATATAAACACAAAATAAATATAGCGTAAGCTAACTAACTACCGTAACCAACTCCTCGAAGCTTTATCGCCACATGCACACCTTGATCTGTCTCTGAAATTGAAAGTGGGAATTGAGTGAGTACATCATCCCTAAAAGGGGTGCCCAATGGAAATAACATTTAACTTTCAAGGTTGGCCCAGCCCAACAATGCCTTCCTACGAACAAAAAAACACAACCTTCACTATTCCCCAGTGCTGGATTAACAAAGTGTTAACTTATTATGACTAACTAATCTCTATATTTTTATCATAACTGGTGTAACCTAAAAATTTACTTCATACATATATGAAGATATCTTCTTTGTCAGGTATCCGATTGACACGTTCGAGTAGCCCATTCCGCATAATTTTTCGAGATCTATCAAGTGACACTAGTTTCGTAATCTAAATCATTGTTAGATTAATTCCTATTATTTAATGTTTGTGTCAAACTAATCGAGTCATTAGCGAATAATTCATCTCTTGACTGGTCTAATAGCATTGATGAGCTTGAGGTCTTTACAGAAATATCACAGGTTGTACGTATCTAAACCTAGATAGTATTATCTCAAATGTAAAGAACCTACAAGACTTGTTCTTGTTGAATTTGTATCTTGAAATATTAATTACAAAACTTGTTCTGGTTGGAATTCAGTTCGTGAATAGTTCTAGTACATACTAGGTTTACCTTGTTATTTTTTTTTAAATATAGTTTCGTAACCAAATATATATGTTGTACAAGGATTATCTATATAGGTTTCCAAAATTTTATAAGTTGGTGGTATACTAGTTACCCTCTCTTTTCAAGTATCACAAAGATCAGAATACCAAAAAAAAAGTCTTTTAGTTTTCAATCTTAAAAGTATCAACTACACAAACAACTTGATTCCTACTACTAATCGATCACTCAGAGTCCGTTAACGTTGGATGATTAATGGTACTAGTAAAAGCTTCTTGATACCCAAAAAGACTTTAAAAGAAGGCAACGGAAGAGATTTCACCTAATTATATTACTCTCCTCTATGAACGAGTTGGCTTCATAAACAAATGGTTAGGCAGAGTATCAAGATATGAGTTTGTAAGCATAAAAAATCCACTATTTATAGTGTTACGGCCAAGGATTGTTTGTACGACAAGGAATTACCAAATCTTAAAATCCTTAAAATATGAAATTAATGTATATTTTTGGTTTTAACAAATTTCAACTGTATATGCAACTCATATACCGAAATCATTCTTGGTTGACAACTAATATTAGCTAACATTTCATATATTAAGCTAAAAGACTCAGCGTCTCTTTTGAATTCAGAATTCATCTTTGGTGTTTGACCCAGATTAGTATTCAGAACGAATATGATGTTGATCACATAATATCTGAATCAATTGAATGCTCCTAAATATATTACATACAAAGCAACCAATTAATTAATTCTAATTGCATTATTCATCGATTGAATTCCTAGAAAAAATACACTAATTAAACCCCAATGTTCACTTATTCAACATTCATAACTTTTCTCAATTGAGTTCCATGGAGCAGAAATGGATATTTACCTTTCGAGCATATGGGGTACCTCGAGTAAAAAGAATGAGCGTATTTAGTAATAATGCTCAAAGGAGCATCCAAAAACCCGGAAGAACAAGGATATGGAAGTTGGATCAAATAAGGAAAAGGAAAAGGAAATGAGAATAATATAATATTTATTTGAGGAGAATTAGTAGAAGAGACAAAGAAGAAGGAGAAACGGCATGACATCTCATTAGTTGATCAAAACTATTACATAATATAGTTGTCCTTTATATACAATCAAAGGTAAAACCCTAACTATCTTGTTGGGCCACACACCTATGGGCCATAGGCCCTACAACACTCCCCCTTGTGCGGTCCAATAGAACTTCATAAGAATTGCTTCACATTTAGTGTTTCGAATGTAGTTCTTCAAATGTCTTCCTCTCCTTGATGACTTGTGTCGAAATCAATTGCCTCAATAAAACTTTGACAAGGAAAAACCCAGTGGGATAAAACCTTGGTAAAATTATTCACATATAGTACTCCACATGTCGTCTTGTACTTTACATGTAGTTCATCACATGCAATACAATCTTCAAAGACCAACGAGTCTAATTTAATTGCCTCGTTAAAACTTCGTCAGGGAAACCCAAAGGGACAAAACCTGAACTAAAGAAAAATAGTACAATATTATGCAAATGTAGAACATAGTTAGACTCGAATATGTTGCCTCATTAAAACCTTGACAAGGAAAACCCAGTGGGATAAAACCTTGACGATTGGAAAAGAGTACAACGTGACATATGCAAGTAAAGGTGATCCGTTGTAGGTGATCACTTTGCTCCGTTGAAGTGGACTAGTTGCATCACAACTCTTAAGGAAGAAAATCCTCGTGGGAAAGATAATAGCCTTAGTTGGGAAATTAAATTCCCGGTGTTTGTTGTTGTCTCATTAAAAACCTTGCCGAGTAACAAAACCCTGTGGGAAAAAGTAATCTCAATGAAGGAAAATAGTTCAACACACCATTAGATGCTCTCCTTGATGTCAGACAATTTTCATTAGTCTAATGCATTCAAAAGGAGTTTATCACACTTTACTTTGGTGACTTGAATGTTTATAAGACCATGTTGTTGATTCTGGAAATTAAGAGGTGAAGAAGACCAAAGAAATTAAGAGGTGAAGAAGCCATGGTTTCTATGTGGAGACCGAAGAGGTGAAGAAGACCAAAGAAATTAAGAGAGAATGATCGAGTGAAATGGCTAGGTCATAGGAATATACAAGGTAAGCAGACGGCTAAGATTAATGTTAATCTTATAATTAATGGCTTAGACTAACACCGAGTATTATGGGCCAATACCTGCTGGTACTAACCCCAGAACCGATGTCTGTACCGGTCTACACCGGTTCCTAGTTTTCATTCCCGGTCCCTGTACCGGTCACTCCGGTACCGGTTTGGTTCCGGTCCGGTATTATTGGTTCCAGGCCGGTACATGTATTGTTGACCGGTTCTTGTGCAGCCATAGAGAGTACTGTCTCTTTCCATGATCTTTGAATGTAATTTTTAAATGATCCGCATTATGTCTCATAATTCAAAGAAGAATAGAAGTCTGAATTAAATAAACAACTAATAAAACAACACCATGTATAATCTTTTCTTGTTTTATTCTTTTCTCCAATCCACTAAGACTAGTCCAGTGTTCAATTGTTAATCATGGGATTGCCGTAGTGCACCAATTCCTCTAAAAATGTTACTATTATGAAACCCTAACTAGCAATTGACCAAAATTGGTATTGTCTACTCCTGGCCTTAAAAAATCTATACCCATATCAATGATGTCATGTAGATTTAAGCATAAATAAAAACAAAATTGAAGAATCCCTTGTTGAAATATATTTTAATCAATGAACTTACGGAAATAAATGTCGACAGATGAAGATACAAGTGTTCCGGGAATGACGAAATGTAAATGGGTTAGCCAGTTAAGTTTTACTTTTTTATACTAGACGATCGGATACTAAGTGAGGCTAATTAAGAAATAGTGAAGACTTAGCTGACATTAGTTTCTTTTTTGTTCCTCTGCGATGGGCGAATACAAAACTATAGTATATATAAAATAAAAAAAAATGGGGGCCCCTATAATTCGGGGGCCTAGGCAATTGCCTATGTTTCCTAACTACTTGGTATAACCCTGTGTTTCTTGATGCTCTGTATAGTCAATGGTCGAAGTTCATTAAACTCATAGAATTGCGGAAGCTTATTATTGGATCAAATGAAAAGTAAATGAAATACTAAACAATCATCCAGATCTAGTCTATTCTACCCTTTAAACGAAGGAAACGATCGAAGATGGAGATTATTCTCTTATAACCTGAGATTAGTATCGAATCAGTCGATGCAAGAATGTAAAAAATAGGTGATTATAAAAAAAAAATCTTTCGATAAAAACTTAATTTTGTAACTAATTAAACTTTATAATAACATCGATCAGTTGGTTTACAGCCAACACCTTGTTTACAATATTATGAAGTTTCACCTTCCTAGTTAAATAATATACGTCGTTAACCTGCACCAGACCGAAAGTCTCCTTACTAGAAGACTATAAAACGAATGACGATTTAACATTAGTTATTTCGTGAAGCTTGCTTTTAGAATTCCCTCCAAAGGTCACTATGCGTACTCAACATAAATCTTCTATATACGGCGCAAACGGCCTGCCAGAGAAGCCGACCCAAATGGCTTCCCTAAGTTACTAACATGTAAGCCTAATTTCGCCAGACTATTTCTTCGGCAGACATGGTCTATTGATTTATCCCGTTACGTCAAAAATTAAACCCGTCAATGACGAAGGATCCTAGAATACTTGATAGATAAGTCAGCACATGTGAAAGTTATCTCAATAAGAAAATTCATCCCAAAAAGTGGATCATATAAATATTGGGGACATAAACAGTAAACAGTATGCGTTTAAGCTCTACAATCTCCGGTGAAAAACTTTATATTAAACTAGTAAGACCACATGTGCGATGCACATGTTTGATTTTGATTACTTTAACAACACTAAATTTGATGGTGATGAAAAAAATCTTAATAATTTTTTTTAATATTCTTATTTATACTCATTATGTAGATAATTCAAAGAGTTTTCCGAATATACTAATTTTGAAAAAATCCGGTGTGTATTTTAAAAGATATTAAGTTTTAAATTTTTATATCTAATTTTAAAACAATGACATTCTTGTAAATATGTAATCATTAGTTTAATATACATTCTTATCCTTGAATATATGTATATTAATGATTGATATTTAAAGTCATATTATTAATATCAAGATGACACTAAACTATTTTATTATTTTATGACCAAAAATAGGCTTCACCAAAAGGTGATCTTTTTTTTATTATAGTAAGATTGAGGGTTGAATAGCTTTTTGCGTGTACACCCCATGCAATCTGTGCATCTGGAGGACATAATCAATCAACATCATCCTCTACGAGATAGGCTATTTTTCCCCGCACATCACTCCCAAGAAAAAATGTATCGTAAGTTATTTAAATTTGGCCCAAACTTTTCTTAGGCCTATCCAAAATAAGGCTCTCGTTTAAAACCAGTGGTTTGGGAAGACGACGAACTTTTATACCTGTTGTATATATACTTAGAGCATCAACACCATCCTGCTTCCTAGTAGTTATATTATTGTTGATTGAACTTGTTTCATAGTCTTTTTTTTTTTTTTTTTTGATCGGCAAACTTAAAAATATATTGAAAACTTACGAGAAGTAAGCAAAGAAAAGCTCAAAGAGCCTACAAACCCTGTAGCAACGGGTAAAACCCAGCTGAAAACCCACAACAAACGGAACCAAAGACAGAAAGAAACTAAATTACAAACAAATTATCCCAGTTTCGCATTATATAATCCAAACTAATGTTTCTTAGGTCCTCTGTATTTCTTCTCCAATTATAAGCCTGAATTTTAACTTGTTGAATCACCCGTTGAGTGTTTGAAGTACCATCTTCGAAAACAATGTTATTGCGACAGTTCCAAATTGACCAGCATATAGAAGCAGGGATGACTGGCCACAACACTTTCCCTAGCGGATGCGATGAACGAGGTCTCCATCCCTTAATAATCTGATCACTGATCAGTACAGTTAGGGAATGGGCCTATAAAACCCACAACATCCATGAAATGCCTCCAAATCCCAAAAGAGAAATCACAATGAAACAGCAAATGTTCTACTGACTCACCAGCTTTACGGCACAACAAGCACCCGTTCACAATCAATTTTCCTTTTTTATAGAGAGTATCCATAGTAGCTAATCTCTTGTTCACAATCAATTTTCCTTTGTGACCATTTGATGTAATCTTGACCAAAAAAGACCCCAATTTAAATCCTTCAAGGCAATAAGGTTAAAGTGATACACAAGAGACCCAAAGCCATACCCTCTAAACCAATGCAATCTGAATTTCGGATAACTTGGGATCAAAACATGGTCCTTTTTTTTTGATTAAAACAATCCCCCACATGAATAATAAAACATTTCGATAAAACACGAGAAAACATTCCAACCCCCTTTATAGAGAGTATCCACTCAAAATCAATCATAAGACTACTAATGCGAGAATACTCAAGTTGATCAATACCCTTACCCTTGTTCTTTTTTCGGTTTACAAGTGGGATCAAAGGAGTAGATGCGAGGTTTAGCATTTTCATAATTAAATCTCTTTAATACGGTTTTGACATAATGAGATTGACTAAGACTATATCCATCGAGACGTCTTTCGATTTTCATCCCTAAGATTACATCGTGGGCCTAAGTCTTTCATGTCAAAATTATCTCTAAGCATGCTTTTAATGTTATTAATAATATCGAAGTTCTTGCCTAATATGAGCATATCATCAACATATAGGCACACAATAACATGAGAATCATCCCACAGTTTAATGTAAACACATTTATCGGATTCATTAACCTTGAAACCATTAGTTATCATAACATGATCAAATTTTTCATGCCATTGTTTAGGTGCTTGTTTTAATCCATAGTAGCTAATCTCTTGTGGAAAACAAGCCAAAGGAAGAACCCTATTTTGTGCGGCCACGGCCTAGAACAAATACTGAGATGTAAGTTTAGTAAATGTGCTTGGTTTTCTAGTTTGGCATAACAAGCTTTAACCGAGAAGAAACCTGAGCTATCAATGCTCCATTTGATGTAATCTTGACCAGACCCCAATTTAAATCCTTCAAGGGTTAAAGTGAGAGAGCATACCTCCGCAATCTGAATTTCGGATAACCGCCTTTCCAATCCAAAATTCCAACCCCCTCCTTGTTGAAACCTATGAGCACATCTTGCAACTGTCCAATGCTTTGTGGTTGCTATAGCATATATATTAGGGAAAGAAGAAGAGAACTGAACTGTACCTGCCCAATGATCCTCCCAAAACATAACCGAATTTCCTTCTCCCACTTGGAAAATACAGTTGGCTTTGAAGTAACCGAGCTGCTTGTAAATTCCCTTCCAAACCCCGCAACCAGCAGCACCTTTAGGAGCCTTGGTTTCTCTATCAAAGTTTGTCGACCCATGTTTCGAAGCTACTGCTTTTCTCCAGAGAGCGCCTTTTTCATGAATGAATCTCCACAACCATTTGGAGAGAAGCGCTTTGTTCATACTTTTAAGAGATTTAATCCCCAGTCCACCATTCTCAAGTGGGGTACGCACAGTCTCCCAACCGACTAGATGATAGTTCTTTTTTACTTCACTATCATCCCAAAGAAAGTCTCTGAAAATTTTCTCTAAAGCTTCAATGACTTTCATCGGAGCAACAAAAAGAGAAAACATGTAAAGAGGAACAGAAGAAAGCACACTCTTTACAAGAGTGAGCTTGCCTGCTTTCCCAAGGCTTGATCTCATCCAAGAAGGCAGTCTAGCGGTACATTTCTCTATTAATGGATCCCACTTTACAATGTTATCTGTAGCCTCTCCTAGCGGTAAACCAAGATAACTTGTTTCATAGTCTTACCATCCTTTACCATTTTTTACAATTTATTATCAAGCTTTAATTTTGAAATCTCCACCTAACTTGCCTCAATATCCTTAGAGATCATCCTTTTCCAACTTCATCCAGTGCTGGCAAACTAGCACCGTCCTTCCATTGACCAAGCACCATCCCTCAAGTGTTGGCAAGCCAACGCTGGGCTCCTTATATCGTTGGTGTTGTACACACCAGTATTTCTTACTCCCACCATTAGTAAGCCAGCGCTCACCCGTTCCTCGGAAGCTCCATAGACACCTCTTTCGCCCTATGCATTGTGCGCATTTCCAAGTGCTTGAACTTATTCATTTGATGTTGTAAGTCATTGGTACTATAATTTGATGCCCCAGGTTACAAACATTTAGTAACTAAGATAACCGTTATCAAGCTTTAATTTTGAAATCTCCACCTAACTTGCCTCAATATCCTTAGAGATCGAAATTTTTCTTTTTATCAGTTCGCTCCAGGCGTCATCACTTATCGTTTATTCTTAATCACGCATCGGTGACATGAAATGCTATACCACTGAGTGCCCTACATACTCAACTAATTAGAGCCCATCGCTTAGGATAGAGCTCATCATTCACATGTTATTGCTTGTAGCCCATTGCTCATCAGCACTAGTAGTCTACCGTATTCGACTTGTTAGAAATCATTGAGTCTCCACGAGACCCATCGGTGATTACTTGACTAAGTAGTCTTATACGGTTCTTTGAATTCAACAATAGCGCCATATTGACTCTAATTGTTTCTACGAGATGTAAAACATGTCACAAGAGGGGATATTTGTAAGGTTTGGGTCCGGTGGTCAACGACAAATGTGGTTAATTTGCCAGCTCACACTCGTAACATAAATAGACTAAGTTGCGATAAACGTGGAGAGAAAGAAAGGATAAGTGAACACGTCATAACGAAATATACACTCGTTAAGGAGTGTGCACGAATTCACACTCATCTTTTTAGAGTCCAAATCTGTTCACACTCCTCTAACGAGTGTATATTTCGCATTAAATTCTGATTGGTTGATTATTTAACTGATGACCTCATTACCCTCCATGTTTAGAATCACATCACTCGTTACATAACTCCCTAAATTAAATCAAGGGTAGAGATTGAAATGTGAAATATACACTCGTTAAGGAGTGTGCACGAATTCGCACTCGTCTTCTTAGAGTCCAAATCTGTTCACACTCCTCTAACGAGTGTATATTTCACATTAACTTCTGATTGGTTGATTATTTAACTGATGACCCCATTACCCTCCATGTTTAGAATCACAGCCCTCGTTACATAACTCCCTAAATTAAATCAATGGTAGAGATTGTAATGTGAAATATACACTCGTTAAAGAGTGTGCACGAATTCACACTCGTCTTCTTAGAGTCCAAATCTGTTCACACTCCTCTAACGAGTGTATATTTCACATTAACTTCTGATTGGTTGATTATTTAACTGATGACCCCATTACCCTCCATGTTTAGAATCACAGCCCTCGTTACATAACTCCCTAAATTAAATCAAGGGTAGAGATTGAAATGTGAAATATACACTCATTAAGGAGTGTGCACGAATTCACACTCGTCTTCTTAGAGTCCAAATATGTTCTCACTCCTCTAACGAGTGTATATTTCACATTAACTTCTGATTGGTTGATTATTTAACTGATGACCCAATTACCCTCCATGTTTAGAATCACAGCCCTCGTTACATAACTTCCTAAATTAAATCAAGGGTAGAGATTGAAATGTGAAATATACACTCGTTAAGGAGTGTGCACGAATTCGCACTCGTCTTCTTAACAATGTCGAAAGTATGTTACCACGTTTCATGTATCTTCTCGAGTTTTTATGAGTCTTATTAATTGTTCTATTTTTAACACATTTTCCACTTTTTTCAGGAGACCAACGTGCTACTACTATTATAAATAGGAAACTCAACCTGTTTACAAATTATATTTGAAAACATCTCGAAAATTCCAAGTAATATCTCTCAGCAAGATCAGAAAATTCTAATACTAGCAGTTTTACACAAAGTCTAAGATCTTGATATTCACAGTTCAGGGACACCACCTACAATCATATCGCCATCATGACCTCTCACTCTTTCTATCCTTCCTTCCTTAAGATCAATCCTATCTCATCCCTTTGTGACCGAAGCAGCGCTTAACCAGCCATTTCTTGGTTTAAGCGAGTTCCTTACGATTTTGATCTCTCAAACTCATATAATACCCATACTCTCGGTTTATTTGTTTTACACCTAAAACACCAATCACCAAAATATTTGTCACAATCTCCAAAGTGGTTCCCATTTGCAAGAAAATATATCACCACAATATTCATCTTCTAAGTATTGCAAAATATGAAAAGCACTAGTAGATAAACTTGTTTTTTTCACCGGGAGCAGAAAGTTTGGCTCTCTGAAACTTCAACAAACTCAATGCTATCTACTATAAAATTCACCACATTATCAACAACAATTTTCGGGATAGAATCCACTTTATTACCATAAGTTGAAGTACTTTAATTTTATTCCTTTTTTTAAATTTACATGCCACTAACAACACCTTCCTCATTGTGATTCTGATTCATAGCTTGCCTAGTAATTTTGTATTCAAAAAATATATGGCAGACTATTTTACAACATTATAAAATTTAGGTACCTTTGGAATTTCAATTCCTTGATAAAACTCTCCATATTTTGTTTTAACCCACACTTTATCAGGAATTTCTTTAGCCAAATCAATTTCCACCAACACACTAGCATAATAATCTCACGTTTTAAAGTTATCTCATCCACCTGAATTAGCATGCCAGTGGTTTATCCAATAAAAAGAACGATTTCTTCCTTCCAATATCCTTAAACCAGGAAAATGAACCCAAACGAAAGCAGTTGTAGACTTTAGATTCCCTGGATCAAATTTTGGTTTGATTATCTAATATTAACAATATTGTTATTCAACTTGCCATAAACCACCACCCTAAACTTATCGGATCTCAATTTGATCAGAAAGAAAACTTTTCCTAAAGGAATGAATTGACAACTACCTTTGAGGTTCCATTGTTATTTCAAAACTCTCTTAACAATCTTAATTTGAAGAATTAATAACCATTTTAGCGAAAGTTTAAATACCTATCATCATATTAGACACCAAAACATAAAAAAAAACTAGGCAAGAAATCCCCTGTATTTAACGCAGATGATCAAGAATTAAATCCTAATCAACGCCGAAGGAGGAATCGCCTCTGAAATCATTCAACACGCCAAAAATGTCCAACACACTCAACATCTTGTACGTGTTGGGAAACCAAAGTTGGTTATTATGGTGATCCATCCATGTTTTCTATAGTTTTGCCCGACATGGAGGTGTTTCTAAAGCGGTTTTCTGGATCAGATATGTGGGCACAATCTTAAAAGTTGTCATTAGTGAAGGAGACTAAGCTGATCAAATGTGCTTATAATTTGAACTCATCTTACATCTACAAAAAAGATTAAAAAAAAAAAAAATCTACAAAAAAGGATAATGCATCTTATTGTTAACACAAAAACACGAAATTTTTCCGAATAATTTACAAGCAACAAATACCACAGCCCGGAGCGGGTACCAAAATTTCAAAGAACTTTTGAAAATCGAGTTTGTCTATGACAACACAAAGCCCTCCTCAATAAGGCAAGCTTTTAGAACTTGAGCTAATAACGTAAGCTTTAATCTTAAGAGAATCAGCACCACCGTTGGCTCTTCTTGTGATTGATTCCATGTTCTTATCTAAACTTTGTTTAACCATTTTCTTTATAATTTTCTTTCCTTCATTCATATCTTGTTGGTTTATAGGCGAGCCTATCACAATGTCGATTCCTGATTGAGGACCAGAATGAGCTCCTATTCTTGTTTGCCTTTCATCCTTGAACCATTGCAATATCTTCAGTGACCATTTTTGAGCTAAAGGACTTCCCAGCAAGGCTACTTCAAGAAGAACCGGAACAATTCCTAGTTGAGCCATTTTTGTTCTTTGTTCCGAACATTGATGAGCAAGGATCATCAAAATGTAAGCAGACAACTCTTGACACTTTGGTTTGTCTTCCCATGTCATAATTTCAATGAAACATTCTGGCACCATTGAATCATTTTCAATAGCTTTCTTCCCCATTACAGTAACCACTAAGTTCCCCAATATCGCTAATGCTTTATCTGCAACTTCTTTATCGGATGAGAAACCCATTAAGGTATTTACCAGACCAGTTGAAACCAGTGGGCCTACATTATCTAACATAGAAGACAAGTTGTATAGAGAAACTAAACAGGTTTTCTTGGAATCCATCGCAGAATCTGAATCAAGAATTGATATAAGAAATGGGAGAATCTCACTAGAGGAAATTGGGAACTGGGTATTGGCCAAGGACGACAGAGATAATACTAGTAATGCAAAATCATGCCTTGTCGGTTCATCTTCATTATCGACGTTTCGTGGCAGCTTCCAAAGAATTCCCGAGTCCACCATGACAGCTTTGTTACTGTTTAAACGGAAACAAAATATAAATCCTGAATTAGTAAACTAATTAAAAGGACTTCAAGCTATTTTTCAAATCTCTAAATGCAATCTCTGATACGATAAAAATGTCATTATGTTTTCAATTAGTATTCTATTGGGAACATGTTGTCTGGCTCTAACCAAGATTAGTAAAGAATCTTGAATATTAAACTATTCTTAAGTTTGAATTTCAATTGTTTTATTTTATCTTAACTGTTCCTTTTGGAGGGAGAAAACATTTCAAAACTACCTAGCTGGTTCCTACTTGCTCCGATGATGGTGTTTCATAAACATCCACCGCATATTGCGCGGCCGACCTTTCTTATACACACGATCGAAGAACTTACTCATGGCCTTTTTTAAACTATAAGAATCTTCCAATAACAGAACTGGCCGCCAACAGAATCATCACTATCACTATATATTACTATATACTCCCAACAAATTAGTAAGATTTACCAAAATAAGCTCGATATTGTTTGTAGGTCAGCTAAATTTTTCTCATAATAATAATGGGCTTAGATTCTAATTTTTGCGTTATGAGGTACAATACAAATGCTATTAAACTGAAATAGAAAAATTAGAGTAAAAATGTAGAGAAACAATAGAAGAAGCCACGGTATTAAGGGTACAACTGTCATATCAAGTCCTAGTGTCCAAGATGCAAGATCACCTAAGCAAATCAAAACCTAACGAATCATAGAACATCTTCTTATATTGTGATTTCCACCATCCCACCATAGAAGGAAAAAAAAAGTCAAAACTGCCTCCTATAAACATAGATAAGCTTATCCGTACGATTTGGTAATTTCCAACTACCCGGCAAAGAGCATCAGATTCCGGTACCTAATATTTTTACATCTCCGGTGAGAGACACAGAAACTAAGTTTACGAAGAATAAGTACACATTGATTAAACCGCCCTGAACTGAAACTAGGAAAGCTTTAGTCCAGCGGTCATCCCAATGTCACAGGTTCGATTCTATGGTTTCCTAACTCTTAGAATTAAACCCATGGATGCATTTCCTAACTCTTAAAATTAAACCCATGGATGCATAAAAACTGTGAACTGGTTAGATTTACAATAAATAATGGAAGAAAAAACAAGATTAAAATGCAGCAGAAAAAAACAAAAGGGATTTGAATAAGTAATTACTTACGTGTAAGTTCCATTGGCGAGTTCGATTAGAGCTTGAATAGCTAATCTCTTACGGTCAGTGATATCCGAATCAAGCATGGATAGAAGAGGAGGAATAACACCAAGTTCAGATACTAATGATTTTCTCGTTTTCAAATTATCCTTAGCTAATCTCTTTATTTGCTTAGCAGCTATTTCTTTTTCTTCCCAACTACCAAAATGAAGCTGCTTAACAGATCTTTTCAACAACACCATATTATTTGTCAGCGCAGACATCTCTTCGTCAATTTTAATTAATTCCCTCAGCGGATGATGATTTTCTATACTCATCATCATGGTTTCTTCTTCTTCTTCTTCTTCTTCTTTCTGTCTTCCTTGTTGGATAGTTGCTACAACGGCTTGCTCGTAATGATTTTCGGAAGATTTGGAGTAGTAGTGCTGCTTATTTGTAATGGTAGTTCTACTGCGAAGAAAAAACTTTTGAATTCGAGTTAAGAATCGAAGTTTTGTAGTGTACGAGAAGAACCAAGTGGAAGAAGAAGTAGTTACCATGTCTGATGCTAATTGTATACTAAATACACAAGAGAAGAGACAATTAAGGAAGACATAAAAGAATTGTACTTAACACAGTCACACTTCACAGCTAGGTCTTATTAGAGAGAGAGATGGAGATGGTGGAAGAGAAGAGAGCACATGCAGAGACCCCCATAAACAGAGGGATTTTAAAACTTGGGAACAGAGAGACAGCCAAGGATTGGTACTACCAAAAAAAAGATCTATAGAATTAATTTTGTAGTTAATCACGATGATATTATAGTATATTCTATGATCTCTCTCTGCTTTACAAATGGGACAGCCACGCCTACATGAAATTAAAGTCCAACTATGGGAAAAAAATATCGGTACTATTATGAGTACTACTAGACCCACAATATACGGTGACATCAGTAGTCTAACTGGTATTTCCCGCCAAAATGTTAACTCAAGAATCATTTGCTTGTTTAATTATAGATAGTTAATTTCCGTGGTAAAGTGATGAATGGTGGTAACTACAAATTAGCCTATGTTAAAAAAGTTCTCCGATTTGTAGCAGTAAATATATATCAGATCAAGTACAGAGAAAATGTGGAAGTTGTACGATTTCATTGACGAGGGGTTATGGGGTTCCATTTATCACTAATTAGCAGTACTAACTGCCTGCTTACACAAGTCATGATCATCAGGAGTGGGATGCACGGGGTACATAATCAGTCAAAATATACCTGTGACTTTCCATGAGTTATGTTTTGAAATAATTGATCATCTCCATCACAAAAATATATAAAATGAAGTTTACCAATAAAAAAACAAGATGAAATTTTGAAGTTGTATTATTAAAGCAGTATATTAAACGTGGTGTTTGTGTGTCTCCTCAAGTGGGTGATTAGGGTTTAAATGATCATGTGAGTCATGTCTACATATATATTCAACATTGATTTATTTCAACATAATTTGTTTGATAAAATACAGCACACTGGACTGGACTAGTAATAGAAGCTAGCTTATATATGTAGTTAGAGAATTATCTCTCTTTCTTACTGGAGTCTAAACTATAAGAAGGTGGTCTAAACGTGATCTTGATCTGGAGTTGACAATGTACGTACAGTTGACAATGTAGAGTAGAGATCTGAGAGAACAAACCAAAATGATAGCAGCCAAAAGTCACTGATATCACACACACACTTCAAAATACAAAGAATATCTCGCAATCAGCAACTAGTGTTCGCTTTTTTAAAAGGTGGACTCAATAATTAATCTCTTTTTTTCTTCTTGTGTTCTCTTTCCCGCCCACCCTCAACTCAAGTTGATGTCGATCTCTCTCAGACTACTCTCAATACTGAAACATGACGCAAACAGTTTGTTTGTCGTTGTATAGATGTCTTACGTGTACCGCACTAGTTTAACTTATCTACCGCCCATGCTAAGTTCGTTGGAATCTCTAAATTTCGTGTCACGACACCTAGTTTGCTGCTGTTAATTCTTTTGGGCTATCATTCAAATTCACTGTCCAAAAGTTATTGGATTACTAACCAGATCGGTTTGCAAGCCAGGTTTTCACATTTCAAGTTAGAAGTTCGAATTTACAAGTCACAGTCGATGATCACTCAAAAACATTGTATCGTACGTTTTGAAATGAATATGTTATGGGACAAAATGAGACAATGATACTAAAGCACCAATAATTCTTCCCATATTCAGCTCATGGTTGAGGTTAGTCGTGATTAAGTTAAGTTTGAATCCTTTGTAAATTGAAACCGGAAAGCATGCGGATTCAAATTGAAACACCATGAGATTTGGATGCAAAGAACACGCGAGTCGGTGAGCGAGTGATGAGATTATTATGTACAAGATTTGATAATAAACAAACATTTGAAACTAGTAATTTAGGTAATAACTAGATCCACGCTGACATGACAATCTACCAGGTGATGAATTTCCACTACGTGCTGTGTTTAAGTCTAATGCAACGCTCATGCTTGTCTGCACTCTGCAAAACTCCTGCAAATGCTTTGCTGTTTCCTCCATGAACCCTAACTCGTCGGCTTCGGCACCTTTTCTGTTAATGATTAAATTAATATTTTGTCTTCAGACTCCTCCTCACGTGCACTTACTATGCAGCTGGATCACGAGACACCACGAGGGCACGAGATGATGATAGTCATGCACATAATGGAGCGCTTTGCATAAACCTTACACCCACTTTGACAAGTAATTACTTTTCCCATAATTACACTAAAAATGTGAGTTACATCATGCTAATAAGGAGTGTCATTTTAGTGGATTTCACATATTTCCACTTCCTCGAGGATTCGGTTTAACAAAACACTTAACATGCAAGAGCAATATAGTTTGTTTCTGATAATATATAGAATTTTGATAAGGTGCAGACCAGAGAAAGCAACTAAAAATTCAATTCGATGTAGCAACCACAAACTCAAACGTGATTTTTATTTATAATTCTTTATGAACAATAGAGAGCGTAGCATTAGTTGATAATGTTGCTCATGCTATCTCACAATTTCAATGCTATTTTTGTATAATCCCAGTAACTACTTGATATTTTCTTCCTAAACCAAACCACATAGAAATCTATCAACACACTTCTTCTCTCTCACTATGTACGACTGCTTCTCTCCCCCTCTCACCGTCTCACCCTCTTCCCCCTTCTTCTGTTATTTTCTTGTTACTGTTGCTTTGTCTGTATGTTCTAACGGCTATTTGCTGCCGGATTCTTCAGCCGATAAATCTCAAAAAGCTCTGATTTTTTTTCATGATCCACTCCTATGTTGTAAAAGGCTAGCGCCTTTGGCGCTTAAGCGTCAAAGGCTCACTAGGCCCAAGGCTGGCGCCTGGCAAAAAAAGGCGTCCAGGCGCCAAATTATACCTAATTGTGGTTTTTTCTAAATAAAAGGCCCTCGCCTGGGGCGCCTTAGGCTCCAAAGACGCTAGGCGCTGGGTTTGGCGCCTTGCCTTGCCTAGCGCCTTTTACAACATAGATCCACTCATCTCTTGTCTCTATTGCTACCTTCCTCGTGCTCATTACAGTCGTCAAGAACCTTACTCATTAATCTATGACAGAAATCACATGAATTACAAGTATTGATCTTACAATCTTTGGAATCACTAGTTCAGAACACTCAAGATTTAAAATCACAGGAGCTTCACCGGATTCAACTATCACTACAACCTATACTCAAATGCAAACTCAGTTGCAATCAATTACACTCACTATGTCAATAAGAAGACCCTTGAGTTAGATCACACCAGATTTATTCCTCACCACTTTGACAACACTATTCTCTATAACCATCACCTTATACCAATTCATGTGAACTTTCCACCCAAATATCATCCTAATCCCAGTATCCATGCCAACTCCAAGTTGTTTAACAGTACTCTCTACGACGATTCTAGTCCTAAGGATTATCATAAATTCAATCACTTTGTCTATGATACTAGTATTTTAAATTTCATGATCCCTAGTATTTGTTGAGTAATGTGAGTTATGTTAAGAGTGTAATTGGAGTGTCAACTTTATATTTAAGTTGTGTGTGTGTAGACTACACATGTGGGTGCATGACATCCATAAGTTGTAAAAACAAAAAGAAGAGAATTAGTATTATCTCTTCAATTAATCAAAATAGAGAGAGAGTGAGAAGAACCAAAAGTTCCCACTCCTTCATTATCAAAATTCATCAAAATCATCTAAGTTTAATCACCCAAAATTCTAACAAATGGTATCAGAGCATAGATCGTTTGAATCGGATCTTGGAGAGTGAAGAAAAATCAATTTCTACCCATTAATTCAAAAAAATCAGCAACCCAATTTTTTTAAATCTAGATCCAAAAAAAGAAAAAACCCAATTTTTCAATCAATCTTCAACCAAATCAATGGCAAGTAGTAGTAACTCAAGTTTATACATTCAACAACCTTCAATACCTCTCTTCCATGGAGAAAATTATGATTTTTGGGCCATCAAAATGAAGACCTTGTTCATGTCACAAGATGTGTGGGAGATTGTTGAAGATGGGTATGATGAAATTGAAGCTACAACAACTCTAGAAAAAGAAAAAAAGGATTTACTTAAGGAGAGTAGGAAGAAGAATGCTAAAGCATCCATGTACATTCAACAAGGAGTTGGAGACACTATTTTACCAAGAGTAATTCATTTTCCTAAAGCTAAAGAAGCTTGGGATATTCTTCAAAAGGAGTATGGAGGTGATAAGAAGGTAAGAGAATTAAAATTACAATCATATAGAAGAGATTTTGAAAATCTAAAAATGAATGAGAATGAATGTTTGAATGAGTTTTCTTCAAGAGTTGTTGAAATTGTTAATAATATGTTGATGTGTGGAGAGAAGATGGAAGAAAGAAGAATTTGTGAGAAGATATTGAATTGTTTGCCAATTAAATTTGAACCCATTGTGGCAATTTTGAAGGAGACAAAGGATTTTGATACATTGAAGTCACAAGAATTATGGGCTTCTTTGAAGGTGTATGAACTAAGGGTGTCAAGGCATTCCGAAAAATCAATTGAAAGTGCATTTCAATCAAAATTGAGCTTGAACTCAAAAAATTCAGCAACATATAAAAATGAGTACAAGGGTGAATCAACATCAAACTTCAAAGGAAAGGGAAAATGGAAGAAAGGAGGAGCTAACTCCAACAACTACACAAAGAGTGATACTTCTCAAGTACCAAGGTGCAATTTTTGCAACAAGAATGGTCATTTGGAGAAGAATTGTTGGAACAAAGGAAAACCCCAATGTCAACATTGCAAGAAGTATGGACATTTGGAGAAGGATTGTATGTACAAAGGTGAAGAACAAGCCGGTAGAGCCGAAGAGAAAGGAGAAAAACAAAATTTGTTTTATGCTTGTCAAAGTGCTATGGAGACTTCCAAAAGTGAAGTGTGGTTTGTAGATAGTGGTTGTACAACTCATATGTCCGGTGTGAAGAGCTTGTTTGTTGACATGGATACATCCATAAACTCTCTAGTGAAGATGGGTGACGGAAACATGGTTCAAGCTAACGGAAGAGGTACAATTTGCGTGCAAACTATCAATGGTGCAAAATACATTAGAGATGTGTTATATGTTCCGGATTTGGCACAAAATTTGCTTAGTGTTGGGCAACTTGTGGAGCTTGGTTATGCTGTCCATTTTGAAGATGGATATTGCACCATTTATGACAAGAAGAACAACAACAAGAGACAACTCATGAAGAGTATCAAGATGGAGAAAAATAGAAGCTTTCCAATTATCTTTGAAAAAGAGAAGAATGTTGCATTGAGGATGGAAACCATTGATGAAACATGGTTATGTCATAAAAGACTTGGGCATTTGAATTTCAATAGTCTCAAGTTACTTTCCAACAAGAACATGGTGCAAGGACTTCCACAACATATCAACCACAAGGATGGAGTATGTGAAGGTTGTGCACTTGGGAAACAACATCGCCAACCATTTCCAAAAGGTGTAGCATGAAGAGCAAATGAACTTCTTGGTTTGGTACATACCGATGTGTGTGGACCAATGAACACACCAACTCATGGAGGTAATATATATTTTATCTTATTTATTGATGATTCCAGTCGTATGACTTGGGTTTACTTCATGAGACAAAAATCCGAAGTTTTTAGCATCTTCAAGAAGTTCAAGAGCCTTGTTGAAAAGCAAAGTGGTCACTACATCAAAGTTTTGAGAGGTGATAGAGGAAAAGAGTACAACAACAAAGAGTTTGATAAATTTTGTGAAGATGAAGGCTTGGAAAGGCAACTAACCGTGGGTTATACTCCTCAACAAAATGGTGTTTCCGAGAGAAAGAATCAAACCGTTATGGAGATGGCGAAGTCCATGCTTCATGAGAAGGGTATGCCTAAAGTGTTTTGGGCCGAAACCATCAACACCGCCGTCTACTTGATGAATAGGTGTCCAACAAAAGCCGTATGGGATAAAACTCCTTTTGAAGCATGGAGTGGGAGAAAGCCATCGGTAAGACATCTCAAAGTTTTTGGTAGTGTGTGTTATTCTCAAATTCCAAAGGTGAAGAGAACAAAGCTTGATGAATCAAGTGAGAAATGTGTATTTCTCGGTTATAGCCTCCAATCAAAAGGTTATAGGTTGTTTAGCTTGAAGAACAACATAATGATTACAAGTCGTGATGTCTTGTTTGATGAAGGAAGTTCATGGAATTGGGAAGAAGGCAAAATTGAGAAGAGAACCATTATTGTTGATGAAGAGCAAGAAAATTCAGCAACAAATGAAGTTGAAGAAGGTGAAGAAAATGAGGAAGAACTACCTCAAACACCTCCAAATACAAGATAAGAAGCATCTCCAAGTATGTCTCCAAGTACTAGTGCGTCAACATCACCACCACCACGACCAAAGAAGATGCAACGGTTGAGTGAAGTGTATGAAAGATGTAACTTTTGTATGGTGGAACCGGAAAATTTTGAAGAAGCATCAAAAGAACCGGTTTGGATAAAAGCTATGGAAGAAGAAGTTTTTGTCATCGACGAGAACAATACATGGGAGAAAGTAGAAAGACCAAGTGACAAAGAAGTTATTGGTGTGAAGTGGATCTACAAGGTGAAGTACAATGCGGATGGATCAGTTCAAAGGCACAAAGCAAGGTTGGTGGCAAAGGGATATTCACAACAACCCGGCATCGACTACAATGAGACTTTTGCACCGGTTGCTCGTCTTGACACCATTAGAGCCGTGATTGCTATGGCTTCCCAAAAAGGTTGGTTACTTTATCAACTTGATGTCAAATCAGAATTTTTGAATGGAGAACTTCATGAAGAGGTCTATGTAGAACAACCACAAGGTTTTGTGGAGGAAGGAGAAGAAGACAAAGTTTACAAGTTGAAGAAAGCTTTGTATGGCCTCAAGCAAGCACCAAGAGCTTGGTATAGTGAGATAGATGGATACTTCAAAAGGCAAAACTTCAGCAAAAGCAAGAGTGAGCCTACACTATATGTGAAGACCAAAGGTACGTCTATTCTCATCGTTTCCTTGTATGTTGATGATCTTATCTTTACGGGTAATGATGTTCATATGATTGAACAATTCAAGAGAGAAATGATGATGAAATATGAGATGAGTGACATGGGTTTGCTCAAGTACTTCCTTGGTATAGAAGTTCATCAAAGTAAGTATGCCGAAAAAGTGTTGAAGAAATTTGGTATGCTTGGTTGTAACCCCACATCAACACCACTTGTAGTGAATGAGAAACTCAAGAAAGATGATGGAGGAAGAAAGGTTGATGAGACTTACTATAGAGGTCTTATTGGAAACTTGTTGTATCTTACACATACAAGACCCGACATCATGTTTGCTTCAAGTATGCTTTCTAGGTTCATGAGTTCACCTAGTCATCTACATCTTGGCGCGACAAAGAGGTTGTTGAGGTACATACAAGGAACAATGAATTTTGGAATCATGTATTCTAGAAATTTGGATGTCAAATTAGTTGGCTATTGTGATAGCGACTTGGGAGGATGTATTGATGACATGAAGAGTACATCGGGGTATGCTTTTTCTCTTGTTAGGGTGTATTTACATGGGCATCGAAGAAGCAAGAAACCGTAGCTCAATCCACAGCGGAAGCGGAGTATATTTCAGCATCAATAGCTACATCTCATGTTGTATGGCTAAGAAGGATTATGGAAGACATTCAAGATAAGCAAGAAGAAAGCACCGAAATCTTTTGTGACAACAAATCGGAAATTGCTATGTCCAAAAAATCGGTTGAGCATTGTAGAGCAAGACACATCAAACTCAAGTACCATTTCATTCGAGAAGCGGTTGAAGATGGTGAGATAGAACTCAAATATTGCAAGACGGAAGACCAATTGGCGGACATATTCACCAAGGCACTTCCCAAAGGAAAATTTCAACATTTCCGTGAACTACTAGGAGTAGAAGAACATCACATTAAGGAGGAGATTGTTGAGTAATGTGAGTTATGTTAAGAGTGTAATTGGAGTGTCAACTTTATATTTAAGTTGTGTGTGTGTAGACTACACATGTGGGTGCATGACATCCATAAGTTGTAAAAACAAAAAGAAGAGAATTAGTATTATCTCTTCAATTAATCAAAATAGAGAGAGAGTGAGAAGAACCAAAAGTTCCCACTCCTTCATTATCAAAATTCATCAAAATCATCTAAGTTTAATCACCCAAAATTCTAACAGTATTGTTACTCTTACTCTCAACCTTAAAACTCTTCATTCAAGTAGTAAAGTCTATCAACCTGATCAAAATCATCTTCAAACACCTAAACTATAGGCCCATACCCTATCACCTTATAACAATCATCCTAAAAACCACCTTATGAATCCTCACATCACCCACATTCATACCAGATATACTTTGAAATATACATGTCATAAACATTAGAAGGTAACTTTACTTGGAATTCCTCGTCTCAATCATGAGATGAACAAGCACGGATTCAAATATTTTAAAATACCCAAATGTTTTAAACTTCCAAAACCAAAACTAAAATATGTTTTTACCAAACACCAATAATAAAAACCAAAAACCACACCATCAATTTCATAAGTTCAAAACAACTACCAACATCAATGTACATCTCTTGGATCTGATGGCTCTAGAGAAAAGAAATCGTCAATATTACTTACTTCCTCTGTTGTTGAGTCCTGCTCCGAGTTCCCTGGATGACACTGCGAGTTATGCTTGTACTCATCCGAAATTGAAGGTGGCTGGTTACGAATCACTGGAAAAAGAACCTGATTCCCAACAACTGGTTCGAGCTGCTCAGGGTTAACTGGATTGGCATGCACAAGACTAGCAGGATCAGTAAAAGCGGCACCATTGAAATTTTTTGTAGCATGTGGTTGTGTTGGATCGGTGGTTAGTGGTGTTAGATCGGTTGCTGGCTTACCTCCCCTATAAAATATCTCATGTCCAATGAATCCAGTAACAAGACAAAGTGCATCCAAAACTGGAAAATGCATAGGCTCATCCTCTCGCCATGGTCGTACCAACATTCGAACAATCCGTGTTGCACCTGCAAGAAGAGTTGTAGATTGAAATCCAACCCTACTAAGACCAGAAATCAGAAAACGATCTGCTACAACTGCCACGCCCTCGTGCACCTTGAAATGACCATATTTGGGATTGTATGCATACATGATCCAATCATCATCTTCAAAACTAGGCCTGGGAGACTTAACAACAAGATAAGGGGGAACATTAACATCTTCATCCATAGCATCAAGGGCGCCATTAGCATCACCTTCAAGTTGTTCCCTTGTTTCTCCTCTTCTGCCAGATCCTTGGAGACTACTACCACCAACTTCATAATTTTGCACCTGAATCTCAAAAGGATTACTAGTATCTTGATTGATTGGCTTGGGTTTTGGATGATTGAAGAATTGAGTCAATCTCTCAGCAGGAAAATCAAACAAAAGTTCATGCACAATTCCTGATGGACCACCTTGTTGCAGACACTCCCCCCTCCCCTTTTCACATTTACATTATGATGCATGTCTTCCAAGTACCATGCAAAACTTTCTTGAAAGGCATGAGACTCACATCCTTGAGGGAAGACGATTTCATAAGACAAACAATCAATTGCATACTCATGTGGATACCAGTGAATTTGTGGCTCTACATAGACCTCAAGCATCACTTTCTTCCCTTTCCGAACCTCTTTCTTATTATCATCAGACATATTGAAGACTCTGATCAAAAATTTTGTTTTATGAAATTTTGGGAAAATGAACTGCAAGTTCTCAATAAACTTGATAGGGGAGAAGAAATTTTGGAGAAAATGAAACGGTTGTTGAGAAAGGATGGGAATTTTATAATTGAGTTTATCGTTTGAAATTGGGTCCATTCATCATTAAATGGAAACGTTTCCCGAAGAGAAGCCTTCATCTCTAAAATACCACGGCGCTTCACTTCTCTTGCACCCAGCCCTGCTATGCCTACCTCATATAGGCAAAAAATCCTGCCAAACTATCCTAACCAATAATTATTCTGTTTTTTTGATAGATAGTGGCTTTTCCTTAACTAAGTTGATAATTGTCAATAGGACGAAATCGATAACTCTTGCTGACAGGAGCATACTTCATTCCACCAACACGTTCACAACTCATCGAATCTTGGAGTTTTCTGGTTCTTCTAAATGGAAAGTTGAAAAAGACTTACATCATGCTATGAGAATGCTGAGTCCATATATGGGAAATTTAGTGAACCTTCGAGCTACATTCTGGTTTGACATAATACTTACCATGAACCTTCTACTGTTTAATATTGTTTTACTGTTCACTATTGATCACCATGCTTACGCTAGCCTCATGCACGTAGTTGAAATCATTCACACCATGATAATTGTTAACTACAAACTTTCTACTGAGATGGATCAGAAGCTAGTCTGGTCCTCTAATCAAAGCATATACATCACTCCTCTCACTAGTAATACTCCTTATAATACTCTAGAAGTATGACACCTTAAGTCATACAAATACAAAACCAAGTCAGGTAAGACTCACAGTCCTTATAATGTATCTATTATGTGTGGCATCTATCATTTGTTTTTTTTACTTTACTAAAAGACAGGTTTCTATCACAATCCATGCTAGTAGTCAGTCATATCAAACTTTTCAGCAGTCAACACTTATTACTACATTGGCAATACTCGGAGAACACATGGGATTTGTACTTCTTTGATAGTTGCATTGGCTTACTGGTCCCAGTCGCTTTCATCTGCTGATCACAACTCAAATATGTTATCCTTATGCTGAGCCCTATAATTTTGAAATTTAAATTAAAGATTATATGCCTAACAACTACTTCAACACTTCAACACTTTACATACTCTCACTACCAACACCATCTTACTTCACCCTCTCTACTCTAAGCTGAAATCCATGGCTTCCACCTCTGGTACTAAAACTAATGAGTTAGTGGATAATCTAGTTGATTAAATTAATTCCTCTCTAAATATTCATGAAGATCTTTTCCCAAAAGTTTTTATAAACTCCGAAAACGTCTTACCTAAAAAAAACAAGTGAACTGGGAATGGGTATTCATTGGAAGACTTTGTAGCAGAATTTTTCATGAAACAAGATCCATCTCAAGATTTATCAACAACAACTGGGAGCTTAGAAGGGGTGCTGAGGTTTCTCTATTGAAGAAAAAAAAATTATTACTAAATCAGGCTTCGTAGCATAGAAGACTATAAAATCTTCAGACAAGGGGGAACTCGAGGTATATTCAATAAGCGTATTGTTCTTACTGAAGTACCTCCTCTAAGGATTGACTATATAGATGAAGATAAGTTTTATGATATAAAAATATGGGTTCTAGTTAAGAGAGTTCCATTCCAGATATTAGAAACATCCTCAAACCAGCTGGTATTTATCAAGATGCTAAAAGACCTTATGGGAGAGATGAAGATGAGAAGAATCTAGAGGTTCTCTTAAACATTGATATCACTAGAGATTTAAAATATGGTATAGATGCTTATGAGACACCAACCACTTCTCATTGGTTGGAATTTTTCTATGCTCTAAATAGAATAGAATTCTGTAAATTTTTCCGGATTCTTGATCACCCAAGTCCCCTTTGTGAAGAAAAATAAGAAATAAATCTACATCCTAACCAAAAAAATAATTCACCCATCCCAAATAATCTCAATACCCCTCCTAAATATCTAGCCCCAATCATCAACAAAAGATCGTAGTCTGATAAAGATGCAGCATAAAAATTTGCTATAAAGATGAGATTGGCATAAAGGAAAATTGTTCTAAAAAACAGTACATAAGAACTTGATGGCACGGGAGATTACATCATTTTTAAAGATGGTCTACAAGGTCCCATCAATGGTAGTATCCCCACTCACAATCCCGAGACTATTGCTTACCAAAAGAAACGTGGAAGGCTTATTGAAGGTTTCAGGGCTAAGGATAAAGGTCAAAGAAAAAAAAGAACTAATATCAAAGCTGCTGCAAGGATGCATAACATCCACAAGAACAAAGAGGACAATTCTGTCATAAATCCAGAAATATCTTTCCTAAGATCACTTTTAACATCCCCAACCTCTATAATTACATACCTTCTTCATCTGATATTCAAAATCAAATCAACGAAAAATTCAAAGTCCAAAAAAACTGCTATGGGAAAGGAGGAAGTCTGAGTTCAAACAAAAGAAAACCCCTCACAAAACCAACCCTCCCATTTTGGACCCAAAAAAGATAGGAAAAACCAGATGATGTGTTGTACCACTAACCAGTCACTCAAAAGCTGGGACCAATTGCCACCAACTAAAAAGTGCAGCAACCAGGACAAGGATCTGGAGATGGACCACCTGACCAATATACGTCATCTTGACTAGAATTTTTAAATATTCATAAATGTTTCAATTTTAAAAAATTGGTGCCTTATGATTCATTGATTCTCCATCAAAATCTTCACAATGCAAATCCAATCCATTCCACTTTTTATCCCATATTTCTACTTCTATTTTAAATGACCATGTCATTGATGCTGACCTGAATTAATGATGTAGAAGATAAAAGCCTAAATAATAATGAATTCTCATTTACTAAATCTTCAGAAGAAAGAGAATGAGCAATGAAGAACCATAGTTGTTTCAAGGATAAAAATCTCATTAAAAAATAAAATAGTTGGAAATTTGTTTACTAAATGGATTGAGTTTTCAAGGGTACAAAAGAAGGAGATTATTAGGAGGAAGGGTATTGTTTACATATTTTGAGATCTATATAATTTTTTCTATCGGTGAACCCGATATATCGGTTTGTACCCCGATATGAGTGTTTTTATCGTTCACTCCTTGTATCGCCGATATTTTAGATATCGAAAAGTTTTTTTCTTCGATACACGATAAAAACCTATAGTATCGACCGATACAATCGATATTGACTACCTTGTACCTGGCTAACATGACTACTAGCATCCTTGTGGGAGCCAATCCTTTTCAGCATGCTAAGGTACACTCAAAATCCAATCTTTTAAAAGTAAATTACTCTAATATTACTAAGTTACTCTGGTATATTTTTGACATGGGACTCATACATGTCTACACTATTACTATCACTATTACTTCTGGCAATTTTTTACAATTATGACTTGGAATTGCCAAGGGGTAGGAAAACATGACACTAGAAGACATCTCAATGACATGCTAAATAAGCAAAATCCTGATATCTTTTTCTTATCTGAAACTAAACAACAATCTAAGAATCTTAAGCCTATTCTTAGTAACATATGAGTCACTAACTTTTGGTTTGTAAATCCAAAAGGCATGGATGGTACAGCTGGGGGACTTGCTCTAGCTTGGAAAACTAATATTAATATCTCTATTATAGACTTCTCCAATAATCATATTAGTGCTATTATCACTCCCTTGGTTATTTACAGGATATTATGGTAGCTCATACACTACTAAGGATAAACTTCAGTTTTGGAAAATGATTTAGAATACATACAAGTCTAACACACTTCCTTGAATCATCATGGGAGATTTAGATTTTGTCCTTCATGACCATGAAAAGTTCATTCAGCATCCTATTGATTCTACTGAAGCTGATTTATTCCTGAAGAAAATTGATGAAGCTAACCTTACTGATTTGGGTTGTACTAAGTGTCCTTTCACCTGGACAAATTAAAGATGGGCACGCAACTTACTGACCAAAGATTGGATAGAGGTTTAGCAACTGATGCTTGGATAGATATCTTCCCCAACTCCACCATCTCCAACTTTCCTGCTATAGGATCTGGCCACAATCCTATTCTCCTCAACACCAATCCCAACTGGAAGTGTGGATATATCCCATTCAAATTCTTTGGTCCATGGATCAATCATCAGGAATGTAAAGACATAATTGTTGAAGGTTGGAAGAAGAATCATTCTGGATTTGTTGCTCTCAAAATTGCTAGAAAATTGAGAGATTTAAAGCGAAAGTCAAAATCTGGAACAAGGAAGTATGTGGGAATATTAAAACTAACCTGGAAGAAAGTCTACAGATCTTGATTGGATTACTAAGAATCAATTCAACATAAATAAAGGAAGAGATATCAATGAAGCTAAAAATAATGTGAAGCATTGGCAAGATATACAAGAAAATTTCTAGAAAACCAAAAGTAAAGATCAATTTATCAAGTTGGGGGATAGAAATACAAAACATTTCCATGACTCTGCCAAGAAAATATTTAGAAGAAACAAGATAGACTCTATTAAGAATGAAGAGGGCAACTGGATTCATCATATCAAGGACATCTCTGAATCTGAGAATGAAAATCTTCTCAATGTCCCTGATAGTCTAGAAATCAGAAATATCCTATCCAGCATGGTCGATGATAAAGATCCTGGTCTCAATGGCTTCCCCCCAAAAAATATTTTCAATCTAACTGGGATGTAGTGGGGATGGACATCACCACTATGGTTCAAAACTTCATCACTTCTAGCTTCATCTTAAAGGAAATGCACTCTACTTTCATATCCCTCATTCCAAAAATAGACAACCCACAACCCCACAACCCCTTCTTGCTTCAGACCCATCTCCTTATGTAATATATTGCTTACAAAATCATTTCAAAACTCCTTGCCCAAGGACTTAAACCACTCCTCCCTAAGCTCATTTCCTATTTTCAATATGCTTTTATTCATGACAGATAAATATTTGATAACATAGATATTTCTCATGAGCTCATACACCACATGTGAAAAAGTGGGGGTCTAACAACCTCACCCAATATTTTGTTTTGGAAATATGTATGGAAAAACTCCAATATACTTTCAAGAGAATCAACTAGACAGTCAGACTCAATCTTTAGAAAAATATGTCAAAGATTTATATCAATTGCTCAATTAAATCTGCAATCAAACAAATAGGAATTTGCGAACCCGATTGAATAAGAGAAATAAGTTGGAAGGTATCACAAACCAATATCCAAGTGTCAGTCAATTAAATCAACAACCCAAATTCCGGATTCAAGAACTGATTGAACTTAACGCACAACCTGTGATATTTCAATAATATAAACAAATATAATGTGGAAAAAAAATAACACAAACACCAGAAATTTTGTTAACTAGGAAACCGCTAATGCAGAAAACCCCCGGGACCTAGTCCAGCTTTGAACACCACACTGTATTAAGCCGCTACAGACTCTAGCCTACTACTAATGAACTTTGGACTGGAATGTAGTTGATCCCTAACCAATCTCACACTAATCAAGGTATAGTTGCGCTCTTACGTCTCTGAATCCCAACATGATTCTACGTACTTGATTTCTTTAGATGATCTCACCCACAACTAAGAGTTCCTACGACCCAAAGTTGAAGACTTGATAAACCAATATTTCTCACACAGAAAAGTATATTGATATAGATAAATATGTCTCCCACATAAATACCTGTGAGTTTTGTTCTGTCTTATGATAAGGAACCAATTGATAAACCGGACTTATATTCCCGAAGAACATCCAAGTATTATCAATTACCTCACAATAATCTTAATCGTATGGAATCGAAACAAGATATTGTGGAATCACAAACGATGTGGCTAAGATGTTTATGACTTATTTTAATCTTACCTATCGCAGATAAATCTCAAGCAAATCTTAGAAAATAATACTCAATCACGATAGTATAAGTAAGATCAGAACACGCAACTACATAAAAAATAGTTGGGTCTGGCTTCACAAACCCAATGAAGTCTTTTAGTCGTTAACCTATATGGTTTTGTAGTAAACCTAAGGTTAAAGGAGTATCGACCCTAGTCGCAACTAGCATCACACTGGAGGTGTGGGGATTAGGTTTCCCAGTTTCTCCCTTATATAGTCTTCAAATCAGGGTTTGATAGATTTGGAACAAAGCAATCAATATTCACCGTTAGATGAAACCTGATCTAAGATTCAAGCTAAGTTTTCTTGAAACCAAAGAAATATCTCTCCACCATTAGATGGTCTTAGATTGTTACACATAAATGAAATGTACCTTCATTTAGATATGGATAACCGTACCTAAACGTGTACACTTGGTTGGCTCAACAATAGTTAACCGAAGTTAGCCATATGAATACTTTCATATCAACCTTATTCATCTTAACCACAACTAGTTCAAATGACTCAAATGAAACTAGTTATAGAGTTGTTCAATTGTTTATATTCTCATAGAAGTATACAAGACACAATTGAAGTAAATTGGTTTGATTCACTCGAATCAATTCATGAACATTATACCCACGGTTTGCAAAAGATTGCATTCCTTGTTATATAAATATATTAGTTCATGGCATAAACGATTCTAGAACTTAACCCACTCAAGTATGCAAACGGGTATGCATACTTAAGTAGACGAACTTGGACTGTGTCAGACAGTACGCGAATGGGTACGCATACTATCACACATCCAAAACATCAGTTGAATCCTATACACATACGGGTACGCATAAAATAGTTCTGGGACTTCAACTGAGTTCGCCCGTACGCGTACGCATACGGGTACGCATACCAAGGCTCCCGGACTTTACCTGACCTTGTCAGTATGCATACGGGTATGCATACTATACCGATCTTGGATCAACATATATGAAAGTACGCATACTATGTCTATAATCCACTTATGGTTAAGTATTCTAAACTCTATTTCAATCATTGAAACATTCTTAGAGGATGACAATAGTTGTTTTCACAAACTATTAGCATCAAAGTTATTTTCAAGTGATTGACATAATCAATACGAAACATTCCAAGTCTACATCAAATGAGATGTTACAAGGCGATTTTCATATGATAATTTTTTGACTTTCGTCATGAATATAAGATGAACTTGATTAAAGCGAAAGCTTACCAACACATATTTCGAGAAATATGTAAGCGAGTTAAACTCAGCTCGAAATATCAAATGTGTATAATTGAATACTATATATATATACGACTTTTGTCTCAATATAGGAGATAGAGTAGAAATATACTTTCCGAGTGATAGATGAGTTTCAGTCTCCACATACCTTTTGTTGGTGAAATTCCGCAATCTCTCTTTAGTAGTTATTCGTCTTCAATTGATGAATGTCGTGAAGTCTAAAGCTTAACTACACAATCTATACTAGTCCGAGACATATCTATAAGTAGACTAGAAATCAAGACTTATAGTTTTGATTACTAAACTTGACAAACAAGCTTGAGATAGCAACACTTGCGAGTTTGACCGAGCATTGCTCTAACAATCTCCCCTTTTGTCAATTTCAGTGACAAAACTATCAATACATATGGATTACAAAATAAATAAACTTTTTAGCTTCTCATCCAAATGTTTGATGTCCCTTGTTGTTCAACATTACTCGAAATCTTCATCACTTCCAAGTACTCCAGTAATTCTGAACATGTTCAACTCAGCATCATAGTTGAAGATCCGTAGCCATAACAATGAGAAAACTGTTGCTCTCAGTCATTGTTATATATTTTCATAGTATTATTACATAGCATCAAAGTCCAATTGTATCACAACTTTGACAACAATACTATGGTGATATGTATCACTCCCCTTAGTCAATACTTCATCTCACAATGAAAACCACTCCCCCTTACATAATGATCCGTAAACCATATGTATTTGTAGTTTGAACTACACATTAATTCTTCCCCGTTTTGTCAATATAAATTACCAAATGTACGAAAACTATACTTCATCACCAAAAAAGAATATATCAACTTTGTTTCGATGATTTCACATAGTTGAAACTTAGTGTATTCATCAAGGAGTTCATAAAGATACAAGCAAACTCCTACAATATTCCTCGGCCGCACTTCCCACAAAGATATGGCAATTAAGCACAAGTTCGATTAAGAACTCTCCCCATAAAATTTCATTCCCGAAAGAACAACAAGATGACCTTACTTTTACTAGAAAAGAAGGATTTTTTTGGACATAATCAAATCACATGAAACATGAATTTGTATCCAAAAATCTCAATTGAATTAACCACAAAGGAAATGATCAATTCAATTGGCCATGCTCAACATAAGGAAACTTACTGAGCAACACAATACATTCACAAAGATGTGGATCAGGAAAAGACCAATACTACGGAATAAACAAAGATTAATCCTATCTATCACTATTTGCATAGAGACATGTAATAGACTTAATCTTTGTAAACAAAAGTTCATCCTATCTTCCATGAATTATTTGCATAATGACATAATAGGCTTAACTTTTGTTGTCTAAATTTCATTATATCTTTTATCAATATTTGCATAATGACATATAATATACTTAACTTTTGAGCATATATGGGACAATCATAGTTCACAGACGCAGACACACATATCCCGCAACAGGTTGCAATATATAAAACCATAAAGATTAATACTTCAAAAACATCTTCCAAATAAACTTTAGAATTTAAATAAATAAATCTAAAAACATTGCAAGATGAAAATAGTTGGAAATAGCTATGTGTACTCACAATAATTTCTATTCCAAACCCTAGTTATCCTTCTTAAAACATAAGAATAAATTCTCATAAGAAGTTTCCTAGACATCAAGACAAACTCGTGATGGACATACAAGATGATTTGTCCTTAGAAGGTAGAATCAATATTTTTCGCACGGATTTACATCAAAAATAGCTACCAAAGGCGTATAAAAAGATTTTTTTAAGAAAGAAGAACATACAAAGTCATTAACGACCATGCACCATAGTTCACATAAGATGATTGTGAACATTCAAGTATCCCATACCAATGTGTACTACTTCCCATTCTTAAACTTCCTTCTTTGTGATTCACCAACAACATTCTTGTAAAATCTACAAATGATCTTAGATGAGTAGTACTCCAGAATCCAAGTGCCCAAGTCCAAGAGAAGTGGAACAAGTGCGACGAAACGGAGCAAAACACTCAAAAACAAGAGACAGGACAAAGACCAATCTTAACTCATTCAAATTAAAAAAAATTCTCATCTCTATTTTGAATATAATTCAAATAAGAAGAGAATTCAAAAAGAATGAGGTCATTCCGAGTTTGGATGAAGAAGTTACGGCCAAAACAAGTTTACCGAATATCGACGTCTACATGCCAGTATGCATACCAGTTTGCAAACGAATTTTCATGACCTGGAACAGTATGCAAATGGGTTTGTGAACTAAAATCCCTGGATTTTGATTTGAAATGATGTTATGCATACCTGGTATGTGTACCATGAAGTCCAAACAGCCCGAACTACTATTTTCAAACCTAAACATTTAAGAACCTTAAATACAAATCAAGTTAGGTAGAAATGAACGATAATCAGGGTAAATGGATCAATATAAGTACTTTAAGCAAATGATAAAAACACAAATCTTGCTCAATTTTATAGACATGCCTTTCAGAAGAATCCTGTCTTGAATCCTACGACATTACCAAATATTCAATGTCATACCTAACACAATATGTGCGCCCCAATTCTCGTGCTTCCCTCACTGTATACATAGCAGGGGATTTCTTGGCGAGGATGCACTTCCAACATAATAAAGTTGTGTTGAGGTGAATAATATCTTGCTCACCATGGCACCAAGAAAGAGTTTCTTTCCAACTACTTTTGCATTCAACAAAATTGAGAAATATCCAAGAATCTGTTTTTACAAGTTTTACAAAAGACTTTAGAGAGATACACAAAAAATTGAGTCCATGATGTCTCATTTTAAGACTTAATAAAAATAGTGTATGCAGATAATGTTTAGTAGTGCGCAGGGAAACTCTCTTGGTGTAAGGAGACATCCTGACATGTTTACAACTAGTAAATAAAACAATTATCAAGATACAATGTATCAGGGTTTGACTGATGAATAGAGTCATGTTCTGAGATGAGACAATCTGGTATATGAGATTTAGACTCATCTTGAACTATATCTAGTTTATTACAACCTTTTAGGATACAAACGAGAAGAGTATTAGTCCCACTAATAAGTAGATCAATATCAATCTCAATCTCAAGATGAAGATGAATATTATTCACCATACTTTATCAAGAGAGTCTTGTTATTTCTGGAGATATGACTCAGCATCAAAAGATAAACTTTCAATTTTCTCTTCAAGCTCTGAAAACACTTCAAGGGATTTTGAAACTGCTGGAGGTTTGGTCAGAATTTCTTCTACAGATTTAATTAAATCAGTTATGGAAGAGAATTCAGGAATCCCCGGATCTGGTGGTGCATTTATTGTGATAGCCTTACTGTTCATAGAGTCAGATTGCTACAAAAATAGACTTATGAGGTCTTACACGTGTTTTCTAGCTTTGATACCAATTGAAAAAACAGGGGTCTAACAACCACACCCAATATTTCGTTTTGGCAATTTGAATGGACAAACTTCATTATACTTTCAAGAGAATCAACTAGACAATCAGACTCAATCTTTAGAAAAGTATATCAAAGAGTTATATCTCAATTTGTCAATTCAATCTGCAGTCAAACAAATAGGAATTTGCGAGCCCGATTGAATAAGAGAAATAACTTGGACGGTATCACAAACCAATATCCAAGTGTCAATCAATTCAATCAACAACCTAAGGGTCGTATTCAATCAACAACCCATCTTGTTTAAAATGATGTAACCTATTTATTTAATTTATGAAGTAGAAATTTTAAGCTAAATTAGTTACAATGAATTTAGAGATTGATTAGTCATAATAAGTTAGTATTTAATTAATCAAATTTTGATGAATAAATTACTTAAAATGATGTTAATTATTTATATATATTTTATGAAGTAAATTATCAGAGTTACACAAGTTAAGATAAAAGTTAAGGATTAATTAGAATTAATACATAGTTAATCCAGCACTGGGAAATAGTGAAGGTTGTGTTTTCTTTGTTTGTAGGAAGGCATTGTCGGGATTGGCCAACCTTGACAGGGAAACTGCATTCATAGATGACCGATCATAGAAGTTTGATAATTCTTTAGAAAACCAGAAATTATAAATTTACTTAGAAAGTTTTGTAAGAACCCTCTTTGTAATTAGAGACATGTACTTATAGAATAAAAATTAGTATAAGGAACTTAGAGACTAAAACTTATAGTATCCGTTATCTAAACTAGTGTAAAGAATTTTAGACTTCCTTTTTGATAAAAATTTAAATCAGTGAAGTTGAATCTAGAGCCACAAATTTTAGTTATAGAAAGTCATATAGGTTTGTGCTTGGTTTTATGTTGTTGTGCGCTTAGACAAGTGATGGGATTATTCTATAAGGTGGGGAGTTTTTGAAGACTAGAAGGATGATTTGATTTTCGAGGACGAAAATGATATAAGGTGGGGAGAATGTAACGATCCTCAAGCTCGTCAACGCGATTAGACCAGTCAAGTGTCGATTTAGACGATAATAACTCGATTAGTTTAACACGAACGTTAACTAATAGGAATTAATCTAACAACGAACTGGATATGAAACTAGTATCAATAGAGAGATATCGAAAAGTTATGCGGAATGGAATACTCGAACGTGTCATTCGGATACAAGATGAATAAGAATTTATCAGATTAGTGAGGAGGCAAATTAGTCTTTTAACACTCTAACCGACCTGGCTCCCCATAACGTTTTGGAGAGAACCTTTATTATTTTTCATTGGTCTTATCTTACCATATCGAGCAAGTATGCTCATTCAAGTTTCTTCTTTCTTTTTCTTCTTGTTTTTCTTCCCCTGTTTCTTCTCCTACTCTTTCTTCCGCCGGTGATTCTGTGAGAAACTTTGAGATTCAGAGATCAAAAATAGTAAGGAAAGATCAAAGATTAGCTTGTATCGGTGATTTTGATTCGTGGGAGTGTTTTAGGTTCAACAGAGGAGGTAAATCGAAGAACTAGGGTTTCTCAGATGATTGTTTAGAGGTTCGATTAATGATGAATAAGATGGGATTAGAGATGGGTTTTACCTGAATTAGAGTTTGAGGTTGAAGTATAACTTAAATCGATAGTTAGGGTTTGATTATGTTTATGAGATTGATGATTTTAATATGTTGAAGAAGCTGGGATTTGATCTGGTAAATAAGAAGGTGATATCGAGTTAGAATAATTGAAGATTAAGATGATTGATGTTTGAGCACGGGTTGTTTGAGGTAATTACTTTCTCAGAAACTTAGTAAAGTTGTTAACTACAATTATTAAGTTTATAAGTTTTTTTAATAAACTATGAAGTCTGTTTGAGGTTGAATTAGTGATTGATTATTGAGGTTAGAAGGTATTGGAGGAAACTGTTTTAATGGAATTGTTGTTGGTGATGATGTTGTCGTTCATAGGATTGAACTGGATTGTGTGATTGGGTTGTTTGATTCCAGTTCATAGAGTAGGCAGTGAAGTTATGGATGTTACATATTTAGTGGTTTGAACTATAATGAGGTATTCAGATGTGTTACAGGTATGCGAATGGTGTTGTTGTTATGTTCTGATTTGATTTTATAAGGTTGTTCATGATAGAAAAGTTTATTGTGTATGAGATGTTATAAATCATTGGTAGTGATGTTGTTGAACTCTTAGTGGTGTCGGTGTTGTTTGTAATGCTGATGATGCAGGGGGCATCAGTGAATGGTAGAGGTATAGAGTTTTGAGGTGTGTGTATGAATTGGTAGTAGTATGGAATTGGAGTGGGAGATGGAAGCAGTGATGAAGTAGATGATTGAAGTGTTATATGTTTGGTAGTGTTGAAGATAAATGATATATATGTTCGAAATGAGAGAGTTAGTGATGTTGATATGAAGCTGATGTTGTAGTTGTATGACTTAAGTATTGGAATGAGTTTAAATGGATGAGCTAGGTAGATGTTTGCATTTGAAATGACAATGATAATGGAGTTGAGTTCATGGTATGAGGATGGAATTGTGTTGTAGTCTTGGGATGGTCTGAGTTTGTTAAATACAATGGAAGGTATTTCAACTGAATGCCAATGTTGATGGGGATATGAGAGGGTTTGAAGTTCAGTGGATTGATACACATTGGAAAGAGTGAAGTGCAACTGTTAATGAAAATGGGTATGAGAAGATGGTGGTGGTCTTAACTGAATTGGTAGTGCTTGATGTAAACGAGGTCTGATGTGTATGAAGGTGATTGTATGTTGTTCAATATGAGATATTATATGATTGTATTGAATGAGAGTTAGATGAATGTGATTAAGTTGAGTTGGTAGCATGTAGGAAGAGTGAAAGCTTGGAACTGCTATTGCAGGTAAACTTTAATTGTGTTTGTAGTTAGAATTATGAAGTAATAAAATGATTGTATTGTAAAAGTGAAGGTTAGATGAACTTTAGAGTTGAACCTGTGCAGTAAGAGACTTGCAGTTACTGCCTAAAGGTAAACTTGGTTATTGTAAATGATGTTTGAAGTCTGTTAAGTATAAATGAATTATATAATGTTACATTTTGAAGATTCAGGTTGGTAGTGAAATTGTAGTTACAGTAGGGGTGTTTGCCAAGTTAGTCATCCCAATTTAAGTCTGATCGATTTTATCTTAGCTGACTCAGTCCATCTGACTGAGTGGAATCGGGTTGAACCGGATTTGACCCATTGAGTCACTAGTCTTGACTCGTTGACCATTGACCAGGACTTGACCTTTGACTTATGTTGACTGTTAGTTGACTCCTTCTGGCCAAACGTTGACCGTTAGTGACCGTCTGTTGACCCAGATGGACCATGCCTTAGATTAAGAGAATGGATTCATGGGCTTGGGCTTAAGACTAGATATCATATCTTAGTGAATTGGACCACTTATGGTCCTTAGATTAAGAGAATGGATTCATGGGCTTGGGCTTAAGACTAGATATCATATCTTAGTGAATTGGACCACTTATGGTCCGAATTAGCCTTCGACTTCTTCTACAAAGTTGTAGATATTCATAAGACATATCTAATGGACTACAGAACTAATCTAATTGAATTAATAAACCTAAGATTTGCTAAAGACAGATAAATAAAAGGTGAAGAACCTTAAATGAGCCTAGAATCATTAAATAGACTTGTATGATTCTTGTGTGAGCCATTTTGGCTAGTTTCTTAGACTTCTTGTGTGATTAACAGTTAGTCTATTAACAATGATCGATTCAAAGGATGAATCAGTGGATCGTGGATCTCAAGATAGGCGTGGCTGGTCATCAAAAGGTGTGAGAATGCATTTGACTCTTTGTATTCATTATTGTTATTTTTATAAAATATTATGCTAAACAAACTCATGCATTGTCTGTTTCTGCATTCCATATTTTATTTAAAATGCATTATGATAATCCTGTTGTTTCTGTGAATCTTTCCACGATGTGGAAAGGACTTGTATTGTTTCGTCGTCAACATGAATTGTTATGGGAAATGAGAATTTCCACTCGTGGTATATAGGATATGATCCTTCACATTTATATCTACTTTAATTCAGCTTTTATTGTTTAGAGTTGGTCACCATGGTCTTGGTGGCATCCATATCTAAATAGGTGTGAATTACCGGTTAGGAATTTACAAGCATATTAGTACATTGTTTGACGAAGGAGTTTGTTCCGTATACATGTATGATTATTTTCAGTGACTTAGTCACTGTTTAATGTTTTCGGAAAAACATGTATTATTTTCCAAATCTTGCCTATGATTACTTAGAAGGTTAAATGTTAATTATTCCCACTTCAGTTTCTGTGACAGATCAGGGTTGCACAACGAAAGCTTCACCGGTTGACTTCGCTAGTTGATTAACTTCTGTTATATTTATTGTGTTGTATATTTTATTTGAAAACCAAATGACTATTATAAATGTATCAGTTGAGAGAAGATTTTGTATATATATTTCTGAGCGGGGTTAGCTTTGGGTTAAGTTCTGTATCGCATTTCTTAATTGAATGCTTAAGATTATGATTTATATTTTTAGTACCTCTCATTTAGCTAATCTCTCGGATTAGTCAGCTGCTAGCTTAGGGGGGCGCTACAAGACACTAGCACACTACCAATGAACTTTGGACTGGAATATAGTTTATCCCTAACCAACCTCACACTGATCAAGGTACAGTTGCGCTCCTTACGTCTATGAATCCCAGCAGGATTCTACGCACTTGATTCCCTTAGTTGATCTCACCCACAACTAAGAGTTGCTACGACCCAAAGTCGAAGACTTGATAAACCAATATTTCTCACACAGAAAAGTCTATTGATATAGATAAATCTATCTCCCACATAAATACATGTGAGTTTTTTTATGTCTTATGATAAATCAAGGTGCACAGGAAACAATTCATAAACCGGACTTATATTCTCGAAGAACAGCCAAGTATTATCAATCACCTCACAATAATTTTAATCGTATGGAAGCGAAACAAGATATTATGGAATCAAAAATGATGAGTTGAAGATGTTTGTAACTTCTTTTAATCTTACCTATCGGAGATAAAACTCAAGAAAATCTTAGAAAATATAATACTCAATCACGATAGTATAAGTAAGATCAGAACACGTAACTACAGAAAAAATAGTTGGGTCTGGCTTCACAATCTCAATGAAGTCTTTTAGTCGTTAACCTACAGTATTTTGTAATAAACCTAATGATAAAGGAGTATTGACTCTAGTCGCAACTATTATCACACAGGAGGTGTGGGGATTAGGTCTACCAGTTGCTAGAGTTCTCCCTTATATAGTCTTCAAATCAAGGTTTGATAGCTTTGGAATAAAGCAATCAATATTCACCGTTAGATGAAACCTGATCTAAGAGCCAAGATAAGTTTGCTTAAAACCATAGCAATATCTCTCCATCATTAGATGGTCTTAGCTTGTTACACACAAATGAAATGTACCTTCATTTAGATATGGGTAACCGTACCTAAACGTGTATACTAGGTTGTCTCAATAATAGTTATCCGAAGTTGTCCATATGAACATTTTCATATCAGCCTTATTCATCTTAACCACAACTAGTTCAAATGACTCAAATGAAACTAGTTATAGAGTTGTTAAATTGTTTATATTCTCATAGAAGTATACAAGACACAATTGAAGCAAAATCGGTTTGATTCACTCCAATCAATTCATGAACATTATAGCCACTGTTTGCAAAATATAGCATTCCTTATTATATAAATGTATTAGTTTATGGAACAACCGATTCTAGAAGTTTATCCACTCAAGTATGCAAACGGGTACGCATACTTAAGTAGTCGGACTTGGACTGTGACTGACAATATGCGAACGCGTATGCATACTATCACACATCCAAAACATCAGTTGAATTCAGTAATGTACGGGTACACATACAATAGTTCCTGGACTTCAAATGAGTTCGCCAGTATGCGTATGGGTACGCACACCAAGGCTCCCGAACTTTACCTGGCCTCGCTAGTACGCATATGGGTATGCATACTATACCAGTCTTGGATCAACATATATGCAAGTACGCATACTGTGTCTATAATCCAATTACTGTTAAGTGTTATAAACTCTATTTCAATCATTGAAATATTCTTAGAGGATGACAATAGTTGTTTTCACAAATTATTAGCATCAAAGCTATTTTCAAGTGATTGACATAATCAATACGAAACATTCCGAGTCTACATCAAATGAGATGTTACAAGGCGATTTTCATATGATCATCTTTTAACTTTCGTCAAGAACATTAGATGAACTTGGTTAAATCGAAAGCTTACCAACACATATTCGAGAAATATGTAAGCGAGTTAAACTCAACTCGAAATATCAAATGTGTATAATTGAATATTATATAGCTATACGACTTTTGTATCAATATAGGAGATAGAGTAGAAACAGACTTTCCGAATGATAGATGAGTTTCAGTCTCCACATACCTTTTGTTGATGAAGTTCCACAAGAGAGTAACTTATATATACCTAATTGAGATAACTAGAGTGATTTAAGTTAATCTGAAATGTTGATGGCTTGAGCTTGTAGTTTGTGTTGAGCACTGAAATTGGTGTCAATGATTTCACTGTTGAGCCGTTGACCCATTTGTCGGTAGCACCAGTATATATGATTATACATCCTTACTTGTCTATGGATTCCAAATAAGGAGAAAAAAAATCCTTGTCAGTATTTTGATTTGTGGAACCTTTTCATTTACTAATCATGTGTATTCATTAGAAGTAATCTTTCCTCTTGCTCTTCACATTTTGCTATTTTGCAGAGAGTCTTGAGTTTGAGTTACTAACTAGTTGCATTCTCCTCTCTCACAGAGAATTGCAGTGATGAGGCTTAACTCACCGAAGGATACTAGCATCGCAGCTGCTTGAGACATCTGTTATATTTTGTTGTCTTTTTCTTCTTCTTGGATGTTGTCTCCTTTATTTTATGTTCCTTGAACAAAGAATACTCATGAGACTTGGTTTTTATAATATATGATGATTTGTTTTGAATTTAAAATGTTCTTAGTTTTTTGGATGACTTTTATTTACAATTAAAGTAATGAAAAAATGAATACTGGAAATTCAATATTTGAATTTATTGATAAGTAAAGCCCATCAATAATTTTTGCCAGTTAAAGTTCGTTGTTTTTTGTTGATCGTTATTGACGGAAGTTTACCATCATTCAAGGTTTTTGACACCTTAAATAACGACAGGTCGTCCGACGGGCAGGGTCTATCAAAAATCTCTATTATTGACAGATCTGGCCCGTCGAAAATTATTAATTCTGGCGTAGTGATACGTTTTGTTGATGAAGTTCCACAAGCTCTCCTTAGTAGTTCTTCGTCTTCAATTGATGAACGTCGTGAAGTCTAAATCTCAACTACACAATATATCCTAGTCCGAGGCATAACTATAAGTAGACTAGAAATCAAGACTTATAGTTTTGTTCACTAAACTTGACAAACAAGCTTGAGATACCAACGCTTGCGAGTTTGACCGAGAAGTACTTTAACAACATGAACATTAGAAATGGGAGAAAAAAAAGGCTCCAATGGTATTATGGGTATAAAAATTGACATGGCGAAAGCTGTTGACAGAGTCAGTTGGGATTTCCTCATGCACATAATGACTAAAATGGGCTTCAGTACCAATTGGTGCAATATCATACATCAATTCATATCCATGACTAACATGTTTGTCTTAGTCAATGGCTCACCTAAAAAAAAACAAATCAAGCCCTCCATGGGTCTCAGACAGGGTGATCCTCTCTCCCCCTATTTGTTTCTCTTTTGCATGGAAGCTTTTTCTAGAAGTTTTATTAATGATGAAACTCAAGATCTTATCCATGGTACCAAGCTTAGTGCAACTGCTCATGCTTATCCATCTTATTTTTTATGATGATTGCATGATCTTATGTAAAGCTAACTTAGAGGAATGCATCAACTTAATCAAGGTATTTCATTACTTCAGTCAAACCTCAGGGCAGATGATCAACTTCTCTAAATCTGGCATTTTTTTAGCAAAAATATTGCCCCTGATATTGTTGACAACATTAGCAATCTTATGAAGGTCCAAAGGATTGACATAAATGATAAATACATGGGCTCTCCTATCTTCACCAACAAGAGTAAAGAACAAGCTTTCAAACCTTGCATTGATAAACTTAAATTTAGATTAGTTGGCTAGAAGTCAAATTTTTAAATTGATGGGAAAGTCACCATGATTCAGTCAGTTACTTCCATCTAAAGTATCTACCAAATGAACATCTTCAAGCTTCCAAAGACCACTTGCAAAGAGATAAATGATATTCAAAGGGATTTCTTCTGGAATAAAGAACAAGATAAACCAAAAGGCTTGTATTACATTTCCTGGGATGTTGTTAATAAACCAAAAGAGCTAGGTGGTCTGGGATTAAAAAATATGGAGTATTTCAACAATGCTATGATCACAAAAATTTCCTGGAGATTGATATATGAACCTTTTCCTTTATGGTCTTGCTCTATGAAGGCTTCCCATTTTCCTAACCAAGATGCTATCAGAATGAATACTAAGCCTAAAACTTCTGACTCTTGGATATGGAAGGACATTCTTGAAGGCATTGTTAATATTCAAAAGTACTACATCTGGAAAGTTGAGAATGGAACCAAAATTCATATTTGGGAAGATAGATGGATAGAGGGACTGAATGACATCTTAACCAACCAACCAACCAAACCCCCCCCCCCCCCAAATTTCCCTATTACCTTAATTACTATTAATCAACTTTACAACTCTTTTGATGATTGGAACTCCAGCATTTTGGCTCTATGGTTCTCTCAAGATGCTCAAAATGCCATTCAGCTCACTTTTTACTTTAATAAGAGAGAAGATCAGATTATTTGGAGTTTATCCACCAAAGGGGTTTTCTCTATTATGTCTCTATATGATAAATAAATTACTGACAAGTATGCTAGTGATCCCACTTCTTCCCCTTGGGGGAAGATATGGACTCTGGAAATCTCTCCAGCTATTCATTTCTTTATCTGAAAATGTGCCTATGGGATTCTTCCAACTAATGCCAGAACTGCTAGTATTCTCACTTATATTGATTATATCTGCAAAGTCTGCAAGTGTGCTCATGAAGATATCACTCATGCTTTGATATCTTGCCCTGCAGCTTCTGCAGTTTAGATAAAGTTTTTTGGCATCAGTCATGAACTTTTTATTAGCTTATCCTCTTTTCATGAGTGGTTTAATAATTGGTTCATCCCAAATAATCCTATTGCTAGTTGGAATGACACATTTGTTATTATCTATTAGTTTATATGGAAAGCAATATGTGATCTTGTTTTCAGAAATATTTTTCCTTTTGCTGATATTACTGCCATTAAAATTACTCAACATATCTTCTCCTTCAATAGAGTAGTGAATAATCATGGGCATATTCTGAATAACCTTTTATACCAAAGTGCTCAGAATAACAGTAATCACAGGCTTATAAGATCTCATAAGGAAAAATTTGGGATCACTATTAACATTAGTACTAAAAATGTTCAATTAACTTAATGTTAATGGTGATATATCTTTGTATACTAACTTTGCTATAATTGCAATTAAGATCTCATAGTGTATTTCAAGATACCAAACCTCACCAGAACCGGACTTGAGAAAGGGCGAGAAGTGCAATCGCACATGGCCTGGCTCTAGTTTAGTCAAATAAAGGCCTTTTTTTTATTCAAGTCCAATAGTTCCAATTCCAACAACAAAAAAAACCACTGAGAATAAAAGGAAAGCTACGTGAATTCTAACAGCCGACCTCTTCAGGCCTTTTTTTCCCAAGTCCAATAGTTCTACTTCCAATTCCAACATAAAACCATCAAGCATAAAATGAAAGCTACGAGGATTGAAACAACCGACCTCTTCCATGCTCAGAAAGCTACGAGGATTCAAATAACCGACCTCTTCTATGCTCAGGCATGTAGTCAATCACTGAGTTACATTGCCTTCTTTGATATTTAATGTATATAAATTATAGTTTTACATTGTAATTCATAATAATAAACATGATCATTAACCTTTTTTTTTTTTTTACCATATACATATATTTAACCATAAATTACCGATTTAACATAATTTGACAATGAATATGGGTCATGTTACAATATAGTATAATCCTTAGCTATTTTCTTGAATTTTTCCATCATATTTTTGTTTTTATTAGTCGATAACAAAAAAATGTTTATTAATTATTGTTGTGAAATTATAGGGAAAAAAATTGTATAAAGGCCTTCTGATCAAGGTCGCACAGGCCCCTTCAAGATTCAGGATCGGCTCTGAATCTCACCATCTATGGATCCAAATTATAGTTTTTAATTTTCGATGATCAATTTTCAAAATGATGGATGGTGGTGCTATATGTCTCAGATTGTCATTTTGGTTGGAATGTTGTAAAAAAAAAAAAACTTATTAAAACGTTGGATTCAAACCCGATACCTCTTGAGTTAAATGAAAAAATTAGCGATTGTGGCATCGCGTGAGAATATCATTGCCGGAGGATTCTTTCTTGCATAAATTATGTATCAATCTAAATGTTGTGTAAGTGGTGGTTCAGAATATTCAGATGCATTTACATTATATACATATGATGAAAATGATTACTAATGTTTCATCATTTTTCCACGTAGATGTCTCATTAATTATGTTTTTAAATACTAAGTTTTCATTAATTGATAATCGATTATTAGGTAATTAGTGTTTGGTTATGTAGGTATATAAATCGAATCTCACTTATCCCTAAAGATTGAAGATCTAAGAATCGAAGCACACAAAGATACATATGAAGAATAATGTCATTAGTGAGGTTAGTAACATGAAGACTAATTGTAACGCCCCCTAAGCTAGCAGCTGACTAATCCAATAAATTAACTAAATAAAAAGGCACTAAAATCTAAAACATGCACTTAAGCATTCAGTTAAGAAATGCGATACAGAACTTAATCCAAAGCTAACCCCGCTCAGAAATATATATATCTTCTCTCAAATGATACATATATAATAGTGAATTTATTTTTAAATAAAATATACAACATAATAAATATAACAGAAGATAATCAACTAACGAAGTCAACCCGTGAAGCTTTCGTTGTGCAACCCTGATCTGTCACAAAAACTGAAGTGGGAATAATTAACATTTAACTTCTAAGTAATCATATGCAAGATTTGGAAAACAATAATGTTTTTCCCAAGCATTAAAAAGTGACCAAGTCACTCAAATAAACAAATATGTATATGGACAAACTCCTTCGTCAAACAATATATAATATGGTTGTAAATCCCTACCCAGCAATTCACACCTAATAGTTATGGACGCCACCAAGAGCATGGTAACCAGTACTCTAAACAATAAAAGCTGAATTAAAGTAGGTATAAATGTGGAGGAGCGTATCCTATATACCACAAGTGGAAATTCTAATTTCCCATAACAATTCATATTGACAACAAAACAATACAAGTCCTTTCCACATCGTGGAAAGATTCACAGAAATAACAGGATTATCTTAACGCATTTTAAACAAAGCATGGAATGCAGAAACAGACAATACATGAATTTGTTAAGCATAAATTTTTATAAAAGCAACAATAATGATTACAAAAGAGTCAAATGCATTCCCACACCTTTTGATGACAGGACACGCCTACCTCGAGATCCACGATCCACTGGTTCATCTTTTGAATTGATCGTTGTTAATAGATTAACTGTTAATCACACAAGAACTCTAAGATTCTATCCAAAATGGCTCACACATAAATTATTCAAATCTAACTAATATTCCTAAGCCCATTTACGTTTCTATACCCTTTTATTATCTATCTTTAGGCCATCCAAGGTTTAGTAATTCATTTAGGTTGTTTCTATGGTCCACTAAATAAGTATAGCAACAACTACAACTTTGTAGAAGAAGTCAAAGTCTAATTCGGACCACGAGAGGTCCAAAACGTCTAACTAATAAAACTACCCTAAGCCCAAGTCCATTACAATCAACTAATAGTCACTAACTGTCAAACTGACTGTCAATGGTCAACTAATAGTCAACGTCCATGTCAAGTCAATGTCCAGGGTCAATGGTCAATGAGTCAAGGGATTCAAGGTCAAACGAGTTAACTCACTGAGTTGAATCTGGGTTTACTGAGTTAACTCAACTCAGTCAGACAACCTGAGTCAGGTATGTCAGCTAGACTGACTGGGATGTCTAACAGGCCTAAGTCTCAAATATAGAAATTCAAAATAACTACTATACATTTCATTCAATCAAAAACAACTACCCTGGCTTACACTTCCAACTCCGTTCCAAGTCCATTACTACAATCCTACAACCAGATTTATCTCCATGGTTCTTCACTACAAATTCACATCAAACTCTGTATGACAATCTAAACTCCAGACAATTCACTACCTGTAATTCAATCCTACTGCCACTTCAATTGAGATCACCCTCAATCCAATAACCACAGTTACTAATACCCATCTCTTGAAATCAAAAGTTCATACAAACTATAACAACAACAGCAACACCCATACACATTTCATTATCACTTTTAATACCATTTTATTCAAAACACTTGTTACTTTATCACCAACCCTACATTCTCCAGACTGAAATCATATGACTACTACCACCAACATATTCATTCCTGGAATTCAATTACACAGACAACACCACCAATAACCCCTCTCCAGTTCTGTTTCCATTCCACCTTCGCAATTTATACCAAACCAATACATCTAATCCCTGTCAATCAACTTCATACTCTCAAACAGAAACATAATCAAAATGATTATAAATATCTTCAATTTAGTAAAGAAGATTTACCTCCGTTCATATTAACACCACCAACAAGACACATTCATCTAAAAGACTTCAACCGTTCCCTACATCAACCTAACTTAGGCCATAATCTCAACCACAATTCTATCTCATTACCATTTCAATTCTCAACTTCATCAACAATCATAAAAACCCAGTAATAGAAACATAACTCTATAAGTTCCAACTTAAAAAGAACACTTACCTCTGGATGGAGTCAATCAAGCACCCAAAACTGAATTCTTCTTTACTTGTCTCAAATTCATTACATCATCTCAAAACCACCACCACCTCAACAGTTCAAATCATCACCTAATCGAACCCAATTGATTTCACAAAAACCTTAGCTCACTGTTTACTCAAATCATCAATCATCTCTTCATTTTCTTCCTTAAAAAGTTTCAATCTAACAAACCCATCCACTGATTCCATCTAATTATTCTTTGAATCTCAAACGAAACCCTAACTTCTGATTCATACTGATCTTCAACCTCATACTCCAATTCAAACTAAACCCACTTCTAATCATCTTTCTAAAACATCAATTTCGTATGTTGATTATTCTTTGAACTGCTTATCAACCCTAATTCAATTTCTGAGAAACCCTAACTCTAATTCTTCATGAAAACAGCACCTGGAAATCAATTAAACAACAACCCTCTCCTTATTCATCTATCATCAACTCGATATCATCATCAGTTCCTCACAAACCTAAACTCAATCCAAAAACCATAACTCTGATTATATGTTTCACCTTTTATTTCAATTGAATCATTAGTTATAATCAAAACTAGCAGCATCAGTTACCACTCTATCTACATCTTCTTTCTTTGATCTCAAAACCACTATTTTTATTCGCAGAATCGCTGGAGGAGAAGAACAAAGAAGAAGAAATAAATAAGAAGAAGAAGGAAGAAAGAGAAATAAAAGAAGAGAATGATTTTTCTTCGATTGGCGTTGGGAGATAAGGCCAAGGACAAATAACAAAGGCACTCTACAAATTGATATGGGGAGATCACGTCGGCTAGATGTAAAATGACTATTTTCCCCTTTCTCATAATTTTGATGATATCTTCTTCGTACGGTATCCGATTGACACGTTCGAGTAGTCCATTCTACATAACTTTTCGAGACCTATTCAACGGTACTAGTTTCGTATCTAGGTCGTTGTTAGATTAATTCCTATTAATTAATGTTCATGTTAAGCTAATCGAGTTATTATCGGCTAAGGCGTCTCTTGATCATCGCTAGACTAGTCAAATAGCTTTGGCGAGCTTGAGGATCCCTACATACTCCCCACCTTATATCATTTTTGTCCTCGAAAATCAAACCATCCTTCTGGCCTTCAAAAACTCCCCACCTTATAGAATAATCTCATCTCTTGTCTAAGCGAACAACAACATAAAACATAGCACAAACCTATATGGCTCTACAACTAAAATCTAAATTTGTAGCTTTAGGTTCAACTATGTTGATTTAAAGTTCTATCAAGAGAGAAATCTAAGTTTCTTACATGAAGCTCTATACTTGAGCTACTGACTTTTAGATTTGAATTATCCACACTAATTTTCTTCCCAATAATTCACTAATTCTAAGTACATGAAAGATATTACATATTAAAGTTTATCATTAAAATTTGGGATCTATTAGTTCACTAATGAGAAGCAAGTCTCCCTTCAATGTCTAGTGATACAAAATCGTTTTACTGTCTAGGTTAACGGCGTGATACGATACGCTACACAATAGTATCACTAAGACACGCCATCAATACCAACCTCACTATTCCAGATCTTGGATTAACTAAAGCGATTAATTACGAATCATTATGTATTAATTTATTAAAATTAATTAGTCTTTAACTTCTATCTTAACTGGTGTAAGTCCGATAAATTTACTTCGTAAAATATATAAGCAGATCACATCATTTTAAGTAATTTAATTATAAAAATGTATTTCATTTCATTTCTTTTATTTTATTTTAATGAAATCGAATTTTTTTAATTTCAAATGAAACTATATTATTATAATTAAATAATTTTTAAATTCAGATACTATTTATGAATAAATTGATGTTATAACGTGTATCCAAATGTTATTTTCAATGTATCTATTTGTTTATATCATTATGCGACTTCATATAAGTAAATAACCACTAACAATATTTCATAGTGGTTTGGTATTAATATTTTATTATTATTATAACATTTATGTCTTATTTCTTAAGGGCCGATAAAAGTTAATCGTAATTATTCGTAATGCCAAGTTTAAATTTTATTATTAGTACTAGATTTGATTTGATCGAACTTTATTTCCTTAAATTTATATTATTGTTAAATAATCCTTAAGTTGTATTATAAATAAAAATTACATTTTCTATTACTATCCAATAATTATTATCCAGATGATATTTACAATGACTCTAATTTTATAATAATTTGTATTAAATAGTATTATTATTATTATTTTTTTATCTTATCAAAAGTTATTACCTTAATTATGTAATCATTTTCATAATTGTTTTATCAATTTTTCCGATTTGACTACTAACGTAACTAAAATAAGTCAGAATAATTATTTAGTAATAATACTTTGTTTATTGTTATTAAGCCATAATCTTGCAAATATAATTTTACTTTCACAAAAATATTGATATAATAGGTTTTATTTATTCAGATTGAATCTTTATACTATGTTTCGTTAAATATTGGCGTTGGTAATTTAATATAATTTATATTTGAGTCTGCATGATTTTAACATGTCTTAGAGTTTTGGTATTAATAATAAGTATCTATTTCACATGCAATTTTATTCTCCTTTAAGTTTAATTTTTGTTCTAAGTATTCAAGTATTATAATATCACTTCATGTGTATAATTTAGTAATTTAGTGAATCATTTGCTGGACTAAAGATAATGTGTGTATAAGATTGTTAACAAGTTTTAATCTTTATTTTATGCCTTATATGACCTCACGTTCTTAATCCTACCTAATAAGTCTTATATTAATTATCTAGTTTAAACGGTTTAATTGTAAAACACATAATTTTAATTTGTTATTATTTAACTTTGCATGACTTAATTATAAATGAGCACCAATAATTTTCCACGGCTATTTAATCATAATCATTATTTTATCGCTATATATTTGTTAATGAGATTTTAATTTAAGTTATGTTCAATATAATTCAAATTTAAATCTAATAGTTTAAATTAAGTGGTACTAATATTTCCATTCCCAAAAGATGATTAAATCTATTTCTGAAGAAGAATCTTATTTCATATACAAATTTATTTTCTTTTAATTCTAACATTATTACACTAAGTATCAAATACTATAATTACTACTTCACGTATATTTGTTTTTATTTTAAAGATTTCTTTGGATCATATATTAGTTTAAAAATAATTTATTACACAAGATTATTAACAAGTTAATTATTTTTATTTTATGTATTATATCCTCGCCTCTTAGTAGGTATATTAATTATCTAGTTTAGACGCAAACCATATATTTCTAATTTGTAATTATTTTAATTTACAAAACTTAACTGTACACAAGTATTACTAATTTTCCATAACTATTTAATTTATTTTTATTTTTATTTTTATCGTTACATATCCCTTATTAAAATTTTAGTTAATTTAAGTTCAATTTGATACTAATTGATAGCTGTTAACATTATTTTATTAAAATTATTATTACTTTTATGAAAGAATGCCACCACGGGCTTTATTGAAAACTAACAAGTGAATTATTATTCTAACAACAAGTTACCTTTATTATCATCTATCTATAATTACTATTATAACATTTTATTGAATTATTATTCTAACTACTCTTACAAATATTATTTAGTCCCAAAATATTATTAAAATTTATGTGATTATAAAACATTAATTTTACGTATAAGTCAAGGTGCTTAATCTCTACTATTATAATGCAAAGAGGTCATTTAAAGGCGCTTTTTAAAAATGTCCATGAAACAAAAAATGAATGAAAATAATTTGAGGCAAGTATGTCAAACTCTATCATCTTTGGGGACAAAGGCGGCGTTTTAACTAAATGACTAGAACTTTGAAAGGCAGAAAGCAGTTTTTTTGGGTAAATGGGTAAGATCTGATTCAAATCAAATTTGAACCATTTTCTCTCTCAAATCTTGAACTCGATAGCAGGGTCTCTTTTAATCTTTCTCGTTCTACATAAATCTTCACATTAGTTTCAAATCTCTATGCTTTCTAAATTTGCTACTCATTTTCTTTAGGATTAGGATTTTTATGTACTTGGGGTTTTCATTTGTGTTTAAAAACTCTTTAATTAGTCTTGTTATCGCTAATGATTTTTTAGCTTTGATTCTCAGGTGAGATGAAATTAATTAAGAGTGGGCTTTACTAATTTTCCGATTTGATTTAGGGTTTTAGGGAATTGATTTGAAACAATTTAATTCTTTTTTCTTTTTTCTTCTCTATACTTTTATAAATACCTAATTGTTTGTTAAAATGCATCAAAGAAACACTTTATGGTATATCACCTTTAACTCATTTATTGTGTAACTTAGAATTTCTTAATATGAATATAAACTATTTTACTTTTTTCTTCACTATTCAAGTTTTGAAGTATTTTAAATAAAAGTAGATGATCGATTTGTAAAGCATATCATTGGGTATAGCCTTGCTCGAAAACATAAGGATCACAACATCAAGGATTCACCTTCTCGAGTTCGTTATTGAACCAAATAGCATCCTATCAAGGTAAATTTAGTTCTTAAGCTTTTTCAGCTTTGTAAATATTTCAAATACATTTCCTTTTAATGGTTTGGTATATTGTTGTAGTAATGTAATGCAACATATCTACATTTACTATCTTGTAAACCCATATTTTTGGTGGAACATCAAATTTGAACAATGGAAACAATGCCAAACTATGGTGTGGGTTTCATAATTTCTTTGGCCGTTTCTTACCATATCTTTGTCTTAATGAACCACCAAAGCATCATTTTCGAGGATGCTTTAATTATACATATTAAGTGGTTATTTATGTTTGTAGGTGATGGAGAAACTTGAGAAGATGGCAGGCAAGCTGATGGAAAGACTAGGTGAATGAATTACTTTGCTTTTCAGTAAGTATTTTTTTCCGGAGCAGCGGTTGGCATCACATTTTCCTGAGATGGGAAGCTCAGAAAGATGTAACAATAGTTCCATAATGAGATGTCTAAAGCTGCATCTGAATCTGGTGGCATGGCAACATGAATTCTGAGGTAATGGCCAACTACGCAAATATATCTAACCATGTAGTTTTATAGTAGAAATTGTAGATTGATATTTGTATGTTCCATTTCATATGTTATAGGCTCCGGTTGTGTGTCTCCTATTTCTACACTTCCCCACTCGAGCACTAAATTTTGATGGCACTGACTTTCCACTAACAGCAACAGAGTATGCTTGCTCATAAGATAAAAAATGTAACTTACTGATTGAAAAATAGTCTTATCCGCACGCTGAGAGTTTTTAGAGTCGAAGCTGGCAAAATAACAAGATAATAAGAGCGGTGGATAAATATGATGAAGTAGGTTTTTGTTATCACGTATTATTTCGTAGGCACATAGCTAATCTATGTTGGTTTTTGTTGTATAGAAGGTCACTATATATCGAATTCATTTTATTAAAGACAATGATTTATAGTTATTACGACTAAAGCCATAATGATGTACTCAGACGGAGATCAGTAAATGATTACTTAACCAAGCTTTTGTTTAGAATACGTTCTTCTGTTTTTGTAGCATGACATTATAGGTAGCGTATGTTGTTGTCTAGCCGTTTAGAATATTAAATTTAAACATTCTACGTAATACCTGCCTTCATGAAGAGATATGTCCATATTCTTTCACATTCGGTACTAATTTGCTTTACGTTGTTTAATTTTTAGTTACAAGTATTGAATAACTAAGCGATCATTTGGAAGTTGCAAAGATTTGAAATTTTTATTTCATATTGATTTTTTTCTTCAGTTCTTAATGTATTATATATTTTCGAAGCATGATGTTTTTGAAACTCTTAAGTAGGGCGTACAGTGAGTGCTTCTGAGATATTCTTGCTCATTGCCGGTCCTCAATATGTATAACTAAGAAGTCATTCATATTTGAATTTTTGTTGTATATTGATTTTTTCTTTTTCATATCCCTTTTTGGTTCTTTGATTTATTTCTCACAGGTGCTTCCAAACTTGAACTTTTATGGTGTTTTTTGTTTTCAAAAGCTTAATATGGTCTTTTTAAAAAAGCAGCTTGGTAAGTAAATAGGCAATCAATGGTTGGAAGGAAGCCATTGCTTCTCGCCATTCTCGAATACATATATATACATACGAAGAAACCTCGAATGCCTTATATAGACTCTTCTGAAGGAAACGATTGTGTCTAAGAAATGTTTTTCTTTTTGGCTTTTCTATTTCGTTACTTCTTTCCAGGTCCTTTGGCTATGATTATAGGTTCATGCACGAAAGATCGCTTATTGAACTTGACTGAAGTATCTGTGTTTTTTTTGTGCAACTCTGTACATACTTTTTGTCTAATACATTCCAATTGTTTTGAAAACCAAAATGAGAAGTGTGAAATGTTCAACTCAAATAACACGTGCGTTAGAACGTGCCCTATACTAGTATTTATATATGTGACTTTCAAGATTTATCAATAATACTAATCTCACTATTTTTAGTATTGACTTGTGTATGTGTTCAAAAATTTAAATCATTTATTCTCTAATCTCCACTATATTAATTATTTGTGTACCCTATAATTTTTACTTCAATACCTAAACAAACAACCAACCAAACAAATCAATCAATCAAAAATTCTTTTAATTATTAATAACTTTTAGTGATTAAGATTTATCTCACAACCCAACCTCGATTCTAAACTAATCTAGTTCACTAACTCGTAATCGGCTATTCCTATTGTCTACCATATAAGATCTAATAGTGAGCTCGATACCAACTTTTTAGCCCCCAAGCTACAAATGACTAATCCAATAAATTAACTAAATAAAAAGGCACTAAAATCTAAAACATGCACTTAAGCATTAAATTAAAAATCGATACATAACTTAACCCAAAGCTAACCCGGCGGAAATATATACTACAAGATCTTCTCTCAAATGATACATATATAATAGTCAATTTATTTTTAAATAAAATATACAACATAATAAATATAACGAAGATAATCAACTAACGAAGTCAACCCGAAGCTTTTTTACGGTGCACCCTGATCTTTCTACGGAATCTGAAGTGGGAATAATTAACATTTAACTTTTAAGTAATCATAAGCAAGATTTGGAAAACAATAACGTTTTCCCCAAGCATTATAAAGTGACCAAGTCACTCAAATAAACAAATATGTATATGGACAAACTCCTTCACAAACAATGTATAATATGGTTGTAAATCCCTACCCAATTCACACCTAATAGCTATGGACGCCACCAAGACCATGGTGACCAAGAGACTAAACAATAAAAGGTGAATTAAAGTAGGTATAAATGTGAAGGAGCGTATCTATATACCACAAGTGGAAATTCTCATTTACCATAACAATTCATATTGACAACAAAACAATACAAGTCCTTTCACATCGTGAAAAGATTCATGAAATAACGGGATTATCTTAACGCATTTTTAAACAAAGCATGGAATGCGAAGCAGAGACAACGCATGAATTTGTTAAGCATAAATTTTTATAAAAGCAACAATAATGATTACAAAAGAGTCAAATGCATTCCCACCTTTTGATGACAAACCACGCCTACCTCGAGATCCACGATCCACCTGGTTCATCCTTTGAGATAAGCGTTTGGGCTAAATAGATTAATCGTTAATCACACAAGAACTCTAAGATTCTATCCAAAATGGCTCACACATAAATTATACAAATCTAACTAATATTCCTAAGCCCATTTACGTTTTTATACCCTTTTATTATCTATCTTTAGGCCATCTAAGGTTTAGTAATTCAGTTAGGTTGTTTCTTTGGTCCACTAATTAAGTATAGCAACAACTACGACTTTGTAGAAGAAGTCAAAGTCTAATTCGGACCACGAGAGGTCCAAAACGTCTAACTAAGAAAGCTACCCTAATCCCAAGTCCATTACAATCAACTAATGTCACTAGCTAATCCAAATCCAATGATCAATGGTCCTTCTGATCAATGTCAATGTCAAATCAATGTCCGGGGTCAATGGTCCAGCTAGTCAAGGGATTCAAGGTCAAATGAGTCAACTCCATGGAGTTGAATCTGCTTCTTGAGTTATCTCCACTCGGTGGGACAACTGATCCCGGGTATATCATCTAGATCGACCGGATGTCCTAATGGCCTCAAATCTGAATACAAAAAAATAACTACTATACATTTCATTCAATCAAAAACAACTTCACAGATCAATTTCAAATACAAAAATCTATTACCTTAACTGCTAGGTTCGTGAGCTTCATTAAGGTCCTCGCCATGACATTACAATTAACTTATGTTCTATCACAAGCACACTCAAGTTGATTGACATAACCAAATCAAACATAGAACCACTATGAGCTCTTCCCTTTTACTTCAACTCAGTTCCAAGTCCGTTCTTGCAATCCTCAATCAGATTTATCTCCATGGTTCTTCACTAAAAATTCACCAAACTCAGAGGGCAATCTAAACTCAGGAAAATTCACTACCGTAATTCAATATTACTTCCACTTCAATTGAGATCACCCTCAATCAATAACCCACAGTTACTCATACCCATCTCTTGAAATCACAAGTTCATACAAACCATAACAACAACGACAACACCCATACACATTTCATTATCACCTGTAATACCATTTCATTCAAAACACTTGTTACTTTATCACCAATCCTACATTCTCGGATGAAATCATATGACTACTACCACCAACATATTCAATTACACAGAAAACACCACCAATAACCCCTCTCCAGTTCTGTTTCCATTCCACCTTCGCAATTTATACCCAACTCATACATCTAATCCCTGTCAATCAACTTCATACTCTCAAACAGAAACATAATCAAAATGATTATAAATATCTTCAATTCAGTAAAGAAGATTTACCTCTGTTTATATTAACACCACCAACAAGACACATTCATCTAAAAGACTTCAACTAGTTCCACGTGATCAACCTAACTTAGGCCATAATCTCAACCACAATTCTATCTCATAACCATTTCAATTCTCAACTTCATCAACAATCATAAAAACCCAGTAATAGAAACATAACTCTATAAGTTCCAACTTAAAAAGAAAACTTACCTCTGGATGGAGTCAATCAAGCACCCAAAACTGAATTCTTCTTTACTTGTCTCAAATTCATTACATCATCTCAAAACTAATTGTCATATTAGCTTCCTAGATTGTCTGAATCACTATTGTCTGAGTCACTACTGTCTGAGTTATATGTGTACCTGACATACTTCACGTCTCTCTATCTCATTGGCTTACTATTTGACTTATGAGTCTTTGCCATCTCATTAACGGTTTCTTGAGTTACCATCATCTTCGTAAATTGTCACTTTATATTGTTGAGTCTCTCAACTTTGAAAAGTGAACTTCTGTTAATGAAATCTCTCTGATATTTTCTCATCAACTATGGTATCAGATTGAAAACCTTCAATCTCTAGTTTTCTGGTACGATCTTCATCCGTTGTTTCTCAGAAATTCAATTCAACTTCATCTTCTTCTCAAAATTGAGATTGTCTGAGTAATATCATCATGTCACGACTTATTGAATCTTCAAATTCTTCAATTACTTCAGTTCCTCTTCATAATTTAGCTAATATCATTCCTCTCAAACTTCAGGATGGTAATTTTCTTACATGGAAATCTTTGATTACTCCAGTTCTTCGTAAATTTCATGTTCTTGGCTATGTTGATGGATCTAATCTATGTCCTGCTCAATTCATCAATTCCTCAACAAGATCAGCTCCAAATGTGAATCCAAATTATGCTACCTGGCAAGATGAAGATACTTGTGTTTTACTTCTACTTAATGCTTCTATCTCTGCTAGTGTTATTGTTCATGTCTCTGATTGTTCGACATCGAAGGAACTATGTGATAATCTGAAGAAACGATTTGGTGCTTTTTCCTCAGCACACACAATTCAACTTCGCATTCAGTTACAAAACATCAAATTAGGATCTTCTAAAGTTTCTACCTACATCTCTGAGATTGAGAGAATTTCAAATCAATTAGCTGCTTGTGGATCTCGTATCTCGGATGATGAACTCCTTGTTACTGTTCTTGGTGGTCTTGGACCAAATTATCATGCCTTTGAAACCTCAATCAGGATTCGATCTCCTCCTGTTACTTTTGGTAAACTTCATAGTCTTCTTCTCAGTGAAGAAATCATCATTGCTGAGCGAAATTCTTGTCTCCGTGCTGATGTTGAATCTAAAGATTTTCTAGCTTCTTCTAATCAAGGTTTTTCTCGTCAATTTTGACCTTCATATAATTCTTATTTTCGTGGTAGAGGTCGTGGATTTAACTTCAGAGGTGGTTTTCATGGTGCTTCTACTTTATCTTTTCGTCCTCCTACTTCATCTGATATGCCGGCTCCAAGATCTACCTCCAACACCAAAGTAGTTATTTGCCAAATTTGCTCTAAACCTGGTCATTCTGCTTTTGAGTGTTATCAACGTATGAATTTTTCATATCAGGGACACGAGCCACCACAAAATCTATCTGTTATGCTTGCTAGTGCTAATATTTTGGGTGAAAATCCATGGTACATGGATTCTGGTGCTACTAATCATCTCACCTCCAATATGGATGACTATGGTCCTTCTAACTACTATGATGGTTCTGCACAAGTAGCTACTGCTAATGGTGAAGGTATGGCTATATCTCATATTAGTGATTCTAATTTTATTCTCCAAGACAAATCATTTGCCTTGAAAAATGTTCTTCATGTCCCTAAATGTGCTCAAAATTTAATCTCTGTTAATCAGTTTACTAGAGATAATCATTGCTCACTTACTTTTACACCCTATGATTATGTTGCAAAGGATCTTCTCTCTCAGAAGACATTATTCAAGGGGATCAGTAAAGGTGGACTTTATCCTTTACAATGTCATGTTCATTCATCCTCCACATTACCTTTATCCAGCCAACATTCTACTGCAACCATCAAATCTACTGCTTTGTCCTGTATCCAGTCTCCTACAACAACTTGGCATAGTAGACTAGGCCATCCATATTTTCAAACTATGACTAAAGTGTGTAGAAGCTTATCTTTCCCTTTTCTTTACATCAACCTTTGTTTTGCAATGATTGTCAACTTGTTAGAAGTCATAAGAAACCATCTACATTGTCCAGTTCTTCTAGTAATTCACCCTTGAAATTACTACATCTTGATGTATGGGATCCTGCTCATCTTGTATCTGTCTCTGGTTACAGATTCTATGTCAATATAGTTGATGATTTCAGTAAATTTTGTTGGATATATCCCCTTGCAGCCAAATCTGATTTCAAGACTATTTTTTATCATTTTAAAAACTTTGTTGAAAATTTCATCTCTAGCAAAATCAAAATGCTCAGAACATATGGTGGTGGAGAATTTGTAAACAATGAGCTAGGTGCATACTTATTAGAACATGGTATAGGTCATGAACTTTCATGTCCCAAAACTCCTGAGCAAAATGGAGTGGCAGAATATAAACATAGACATCTTATTGAAATCACAAGGGATTTTCTTATTCAATCTGGTGTCCCTGATAAATTTTGGGTTGAAGATCTTACTGCATCCAATTATGTTATTAATAGATTGCCTACTAAATCCTTACAAATGGTATCTCCTTTTGAAGTCTTGTACAACAAATCACCAGACTATCACTTCTTAAGGACTTTTGGCTGTCTATGCTTTCTATGGCTTAAACCTTATACCACAAATAAGCTTGAACCAAGGAGTAAAGCTTGTGTTTTTTTTGGGATATAGTAATCATCACAAAGGGTACAGATGTTTAGATACTACTTATGGAAAAATTTATGTCTCTAGGCATGTGGTATTCAATGAAGATAAATTTCTATTTTTGGATGCTGGTCTAGTTCCTAATTTTCAATTGGAGATGTTACATTCTGCAATTTATTCTTCAACTTACTCAAATACTTCTCAAGATATTGTTCTTCCATCTCCTTCCTCTACTTCAGATTCTTCTTCAACAGAGGTACATGCTCCTAACTCTCTCCTCATCCCTGTTATTTCTCCTACAATTCAAGATTCTGTTAGTTTGTCTCCTATGTCTTTTGCAATACCAGATTCTGTTAATCTCAATTCTCATTCCATGACCACTAGATCCAAAAATGGTATTTCCAAGCCTAACGTTTATCTTGCTACTAAGCATTTATTACCTACAGTTTACATGAGTGTAGTCCCTTCCAAGATACCAACAACTTTTGTTCAAGCTAACAAAAATCCAGATTGGCAAGTTGCTCTCAGAAATGAAAAACATGCTCTTGATGAAGCTGGCACATGGTCTTTAGTTCCTCCTCATCCTTCTCAGAGTGTTGTTGGTTGTAAGTGGGTCTTTAGAATCAAGGAACATGCTGATGGTAGTATTGATAATTTTAAGGCAAGACTTGTTGCTAAGGGTTTTACTCAACTTGAAGGCCTAGACTACACAGAAACTTTCAGTATAGTGGTTAAACCTACCACTATTAGACTCATTCTCTCTTTAGCAGTCAACTGCAATTGGCCTCTCAAACAATTGGATGTCAGTAATGCCTTCCTTCATGGATACCTTCAAGAAGAAGTTTATATGTCTCAGCCTCCTGGATTTATTGATCCTGAACACCCAAAGTATGTTTGCAAGCTTAATAAATCTCTATATGGCTTGAAACAAGCTCCTAGAGCTTGGTATGAGAGGTTGGTAGATGCTCTTGTAGATCTTCATTACTTTCTTGGTTTGGAGGTTAAAAGGTCTACTGATGGTTTATTTCTTTCTCAAACTAAGTATGCTCTTGCACTTCTTGAGAAAACTAATTTTGTAGGTGTTAAACCTTGCTCTACGCCTTGTCCAGCCTCCTTCAAACTTCTTCCTAGTGATGGTGACTTACTGGCTAATCCCACTGAGTATAGATACATTGTGGGTGCTTTACAATATCTGACATGGACCAGACCAGATATTTCATTTGCAGTGAATCAAGTCTGTCAATTTATGCACTCTCCAACTACAAGTCATCTTCAGGCTGCTAAACGGATTCTCAAGTACATTAAAGGTACTCTTGGTCATGGTATCTACTTTCAACATGGTTTTACTACACTTCAGGGTTATACAGATGCAGATTGGGTTGGTGATCCCTCTACCAGACGATCAACTAGTGGCTATTGTATATTCTTTGGTGGGAATCCAGTATCTTGGTCAGCTAAGAAACAAGCCACTGTTGCCAGATCCAGCACAGAAGCAAAATACAGATCTTTGGCCTTTGCAACAGCTGAAGTTGTCTGGTTATGCCAATTACTTAGAGATCTTCATATCTTTGTTTCAGATTCTCCTATTATTCTTTGTGACAACAAGAGTTCTATTGCTTTGGCATCTAATCCTGTATTTCATAGTAGAATGAAACACTTGGCCATTGATTTTCATTTTATCAGGGAATTAGTTCATAACAAGTCTCTTCAAGTGCAGTATATTTCTACTGATGCTCAAGTTGCAGATGTTCTCACTAAAGGTTTAGCAGCTCCCAGATTTGAATTTCTGAAGTCAATCTCAAGGTGTTAAAACCCCTTGTACTTGAGGGAGGGTAATTGTCATATTAGCTTCCTAGATTGTCTGAATCACTATTGTCTGAGTCACTACTGTCTGATTTATGTGTGTAACTGATATACTTCGTGTCTCTATCTCATTGGATTACTCTTTGACTTATGAGTTTTTGCGAGCTCATTAACGGTTTCTTGAGTTACCGTTATATTTCTAAATCGTCACTTCATATTGTTGAGTCAATCACACCCAAAACTGAATTCTTCTTTTTACTTGTCTCAAATTCATTACATCATCTCAAAACCACCACCACCTCAACAGTTCAAATCATCACCTAATCGAACCCAATTGATTTCACAAAAACCCTAGCTCACTGTTTACTCAAATCATCAATCATCTCTTCATTTTCTTCCTTAAACAGTTTCAATCTAACAAACCCATCCACTGATTCCATCTAATTATTCTTTGAATCTCAAACGAAACCCTAACTTCTGATTCATACTGATCTTCAACTTCATACTCCAATTCAAACTAAACCCACTTCTAATCATCTTTCTAAAACATCATTTTCGTCTGTTAATTATTCTTTGAACTGCTTATCAACCCTAACTCTAATTCTTCATGAAAACAACACCTGGAAATCAATTAAACAACAACCCTCTCCTTATTCATCTATCATCAACTCGATATCATCATCAGTTCCTCACAAACCTAAACTCAATCCAAAAACCATAACTCTGATTATATGTTTCACCTTTTATTTCAATTGAATCATTAGTTATAATCAAAACTAGCAGCATCAGTTACCACTCTATCTACATCTTCTTTCTTTGATCTCAAAACCACTATTTTTATTCGCAGAATCGCTGGAGGAGAAGAACAGAGAAGAAGAAATAAATAAGAAGAAGAAGGAAGAAAGAGAAATAAAAGAAGAGAATGATTTTTCTTCGATTGGCGTTGGGAGATAAGGCCAAGGAAAAATGACAAAGGCACTCTACAAATTGATATGGGGAGATCACGTCGGCTAGATGTAAAATGACTATTTTCCCCTTTCTCATAATTTTGATGATATCTTCTTCGTACGGTATCCGATTGACACGTTCGAGTAGTCCATTCTGCATAACTTTTCGAGACCTATTCAACGGTACTAGTTTCGTATCTAGGTCGTTGTTAGATTAATTCCTATTAATTAATGTTCATGTTAAGCTAATCGAGTTATTATCGGCTAAGGCATCTCTTGATCATCGCTAGACTAGTCAAATAGCTTTGGCGAGCTTGAGGATCCTTACACTAATTATTCGATTCCTACTTTCTTTATCCTCTCCGCTTTACTCCTTTCTTATCCAGAAAACTCTAGATTATTTTTAATCTCCTATGGCGGCTCACTCCGATCGCGAGTAAAGATTAAGACCACTTCGGGGAAGATAAATCAAGAGTAAGGGATATTTGAATTGATAAACTGGAGAAACACATAGATGATTTGAGGATTTATTTTTATTTATTTTTTTGAGATGTGACAATTTGGTATTTTAACCAAGTTAGTCTTTTCTTTCTTTGGATTTTCTGTTCTAGGTTCATAGATGTATGATTCTAAAGGCTTAGAGTGGTTTCCCCTGATTAGATTAGAAGATGCTATAAGTGCTTATCTAATCTTCTATGTTGATTGGGCTTAATGGACTGTTTAAATGCTGCTAAAATCTATCTAATATGCCTTTTTTCTCATCCGATTTCTGTTGTGATTTGGATAATTAGTATGCAATATTTTTGATGCTTACTTTCTTATAGTTCATTTGTTATTTATACTCATATTATATTTCTCTTATATTGTTTAGTTATCTTCAATGTCTCTCATATGTCTTTTGTGCATCTTGGTGGTTGATTTCAAAATACTGATATTTTCTTTTTTCTCATGGTAATCTGTTGCTCAATTGGTGAGCTTAATTAGATTGATGTGACTTAGTTTTTTGAGTTCAAAGTCTCTAGTAATTCTATTCTTCTAATAGTTAATATGGTTTCCTTATTTAGTTTATTCTGCTTATTAAGCTTGTCATGGTTGACTGAATGGTTTTCTTCTTATTTATATTAACATCCCTGCTATTATATATCAGGCGGTGTATGTGCCTCCTAAATTGTAATATGTTGGTTTTAATCCAATTACCTGCTCAATGAAAGGTTATGTAACTATCCCTTTATCCTTGTCCAAGACTTATTATCTCTTCGCCCAGTTTGATATGGTTATTTAATGCTACCATGTTGATACCCTTAACAACCAAAGATCAGGTAATTAAGCATGTTAAGTCTTAACCCGTTCTAAGTCTATAATATATCTTGCTTGTGTTTTAATAACTTAACTTGTTTATGTTAGTTTCATTTGGTTTAAATTGATGGTTATCTTCATTTCTTATTCTAAAATTATTCTTTGTCTCTTAGCTTCCTTTTTTATTCTATTGTTGCAACTTGGTTATATTTAACTTCAAAGTTGTTATCTTGTAGTAATGCTTGTTATCATGCTTTATTTTGGATTGTTCGATTGTTTCTTAGTGTAATAACATTTTGTTAATTCATTGTTTCCTCTCTTTTGTTGTTTTCGAGGATCCTAATTAGAATCGTTTGTGTGTGATCTTTTGCATCTTTGTCAAATGTGAATATTAATCACCAGTTTCAAACCTTTTCTCCTCTGATCGAACCATCCCTTAGGTAATAAGTTCATCTGATCGAACCAGCCCTTAGGTAATAAGTCCACTTAAATTACTTATGTCTATTTTATCTCTCTCATTCATTTTTTATTTCTTGTATCTTGTATTGTTAACTCACTTTTAATCTTCTTGTTTTCCAAGTGTTTGAGCACTGCTCGATCAACTCGCAAATTTTGTTATCCCAAGCATGTTGTCAATGTTAGTTGCACAAATTTATATATTGATTTCAAACTACTAAAGCTAAGTCTCATACTAGGATTACTAAGACTAGAGTGCGGTAGTTGAGTATCAAATATCACTAAATAACCCTCGAAGATTGAATACTGAGGAACAAACAAAGACATTGGCGAGAACTTCATAAACAAGAGGTATGTGGAGATTGACCTTTCCTATTTACTCATATCATTTACCGTTATATCTTACGAGACTATGTCGAATGATTATATTTAATATTGCAGAGAAGAAATTTTGAGTCCAAGTTTGTCTTGATAAATCTTTCGAAATATGATTCAAGCAATGGATGTTCTTAGATCCTTAAAAATCTTGGTTAAGAACAATTTATTATTCATGAACTATTTTTGTTTTTGGAAATTTCCCAATGAACATTGCATACCGTCTATGGCTGGCTATCGGGAATGGTTCGAATTCATTAAAGAGAGTTTTCAGAACTGTCTGTATCAAGGTATGCATACCCAATATGTATATCTAAGTCAATCTGGAATTTCACGAATTGGGGAGATACGCATACCCGGTATGCATACCCCTTGGATATGAGTTTGGGAATGGGGGAAGGTACGCATACCCCTTGGGTCTGAATTTCATGAACTGGCAGAGGTATGCATACCTCTTGATCCCGATTTATCATATTGTCCAGAGATATGCATACCTGATATGGTCGTCTGCATATCACAGTTAATATTACTTTCTCATTACCCAATATTTATTGAGGAGGGATCCCCTCACACTTTTATTATCACACTATCTCACACGTTAGACGTAGTTTTTGTGAATTAAAACCAAATCATAACGGATTTGAAGCTAATACTTTGGGGATATGTTATTATTACATAGATCTACTTTCCGACCAAAAATGAGCGTATTCCGAGACGTATAACACCATCATATACTACTTTGAAAATGAATCGTTGAAAATATACAGATTTCTGGCCGTTGAAATTAAGACCTGTAGATTGTGAGGTTTTATATTTTGGAATGACCTCATTTTTGGTAGGAAAATAGAACTTGGTAATAGGAACATATCTTCAAAATAGTAGCTTCAAATCCGTTATGGTTTGGTTTTTATCAACAAAAATAACGTCCAACGTGTGATATAGTGTGATAATAAGAGTGTGAAGGGATCCTTCCTCATATCTATTATGAAGCAAGGGTAAAAAGGATCGTTCTCACATAGAAGTCTAGGTTGCTACTTGTATTCTTTCACTTATACAATATAGGGATTTTCTGATTTTACATAAAGGAAGTTAAACTAAAACGCAAGCAAGGAAAAATAAACAAGCAAATCAAACAAGTGAAGATATTGAATCTATATAGAAGCAAGGAAAAATAAACAAGCCATCCAATCATTTTTTGATTCTATATAGAAGCATGTACTGACATTTTTCAGTATAAATGATGAAATATGCAAAATATTGAAAGCTCAGCTGAGAGGATTTAATAATTACATATGCATGCTCTGAAGAGGTTGTACGCTCGATTCAGAGGTCATCATGACATGAGATTTCATATTTAAATCGTAAAATACGAATTTCGCACATTCGCCTAAGGCTAGGCCAGAAATATACAAAACGATTTTATAATTTTAGCCTTCGTTAAAAATCCTTTATCAGTATTTAGTCCCCTGCTTAGTGTGAGACGGTCATGTTCCGTAGTAAGCACTGGATGGTAATATTTTTTTTTCTAATTATAAACGAAATAAATAATTGAACTTAGCTGTAAGATATGTTACCAGAATTCTCGATTTGCTCCAATAATGTCACGTGCGGGCAATAGCTTGAATTAAGATCATGGCAGTATGATGGAGCATCAGGGGAACAGAATTGATAAAGCACCGCTGATTTCGGTGGTGGGATGACCAACTTGGTGGGTTTAGCACTTGTGAGCCCGCTGCTTGAAAGAGGAAATCATCGTTCGACCAAGTTGTTGGTCTTCGAAGCAGTAATATGTATCACCAACTGTGGTGGACTTGTTTTTGTTGTTGTTCTAAATCCCTAAATGACTTGTGGAGTATCCAAATAAGTCTTCATATTGAATCATCTTGATAGCTATACGAAATCTTGGTTGAACGGATGAAGATTCATGTGGATGAATAAAGGATTTTGTCACATTTCTTCATCAGAAAATTCAGAAGTAAGGTTTTCTTTGAAAATGTTGTAGAATCTTCATGCGATGTCCGTTTTTGACGATCTACCCCAGCTTTTTGATGCCCAGGAAATTTCCTAGATTTAGAGAAGAAGCATCTTGAGTTTTGAGCCCTTTTAGCAGTCAAAACTGATGAATCGGTAAACTTTCAGGAAGTCTTCAGAAACTTTTCAAATGTTATGTAGTTTGATATTTTGCCCACATATTTTAGCTCGTTCATCCAATTACTGTGAATTTTGGATATGCTATAGAAGACATCCATATGAAGAGAATTACATATGACCTATCCTTTGATTCTTCACCGATTTCTCCTAGCTTGCTAATTTGTGCATGATAATATAAAATTTCGATTGACGAGCTTGCTGCAAAAATATCAATTTGCTTGCATCTGGAATGTTTCATGACAGATGTTGTTATTCTATCCATGATATATAATTATGATAAATGCTCGCATTTTATGTTCGTGAATTGACCATTTATGGAACTGTCATCTTCGAAACTTCTGAAGCTGTCATAGAGAGACGTGCAATATTATGGTCGTCAGTCCCCAGAATTGGTAGGATCTTCTCTTCATTCATTCTGTTTATAGAAATATGGAAATATCGAGGTATAAGGACTTTGTTAAAATACTTAGGTGGACGTCGGGCGACTGTGAGTGTCATGAATCTCGTCTAGAAATTTCTGTATGCACGTCGTCCACTCTGGAAGCTTTCGGAACTTCATACGATGTCGAAATTTGATGTTTGACCCAAACTTTCGAAGATAAGAGAATGAGGCATCATATGAAAAAAGAATTGTTCAATTTTGATATGTCTAGATTAGTATATGATGCGTGCATATTCGCAACTTGTAATCCCGTACAAATTTTCAAATTCCATAGACCTTAGTGTAGAGGCCATATCTCACAGCTCGTATATCCGATTGATGCACCATTTTGGTATATTATAGTAGAGACATAGACAAACATCTTCGTCAAGGAAGCATTGTCTTATTCCTCACCCATTGGTACGTTTTTCTGAATCAATGGCCCGAAGTGTGTAGTATCTCGTCTGTAGAGGTCATGAGAGCATCCTGTAGAAGACTTTGGCTTGTACCCGTCCGTCGTGGAATCTTTGGGATGAGTCTCATGTTAACATACTTTCACATCTACCCTTCTTGATATGAATCATTAGTGCATCCTAGAGGTGTTCATTCGCTTAGCAAAGTTGAAGGAGTTTGCAGCATCCATTAATGAAAGACATTAATTGCATCTTCTTCAGAAGTATTGTCATGGGGATAGTGAAGACTTATCGATTGTGGTTCGTGCGTCATCATCAAGATATTTGTTTTTAAGCTAGGGGTGACATTACCGAAGGTGTACTCTTTGATTGGGAGTACAATTGAAGGCTTTTGAAGAATATAACACTGAGATATGAGAGGTTTTTGACTTTCGGTTGGCCTTGGAAAAGTAGGTGATTGAAAGTTATAGGGATTTTCTTTTGTTTGATAGATTCAATTACTAGATGTAAGTATTGCATACGATTTGGAAGAATTGAAAATATGAATAAATTAAGAAAATATTAATTGCTTCAATCCTCAGACGATTGAACGGTGTGCTTCAAACATTGAATACCTCAAACGGTCGATGGCTTAGAGCCATTTCTCCTGTATTACTGTCACAGTTGTGCGGCCATATGTATCAGTTAATTTATAGTATCCTCCGATAACATACTTAGTAATTATGAAGGGTTCTTCCCAATTTGAGCTCGCAGTAGAGTGAAAAATGCGCTTGGTTTCCTTGAGGATCAAATATCCTTCATGAAATTTATTAGGCTTGATTTTTCTGGCCTTGAAGATCTTATACTGGTTCGGAACCTCTTTCATTGTAGTAGCAGGATTTCATGCTTGTGCAAATATCGAAGCTTTCCGATTTTGTGGCACATGTGAACACTCGTGCAAGGTTATGGGAGAATACCCAAGATTCTATTTGTGCTCAGACACCATTTCAGCAATGAATACTATACCCAAATTAACCATTTTCGACGGACCCGATCTGTCAATAATATAGATTATTGACAGACCCTGCCCTTCGGACGGCCCATCGTTATATAAGGTGTCAAAATCCTTAAATAATAGTAAACTAGTGTCAATAACGATCAACAATAAAGGAAAAACTTGAACTGTCAAAAATTATTGACAGGCTTTAACTTGTCAATTAATTCAAATATTGAATTGCCAGTATTCATTTTCAATCGTATACAAAGTTTTTTCTCATTGCTTTAGTTGTAAATAAAAGTCATCTAAAAAACTAAGAACATTTTAAATTCATAACAAATCATCATATATTATAAAAACCCAATCTCACGAGTATTCTTTGTTCAAGTAACATATAATAAAGGAGACAACATCCAAGGAAAAAAAAGACAACATATGTCTCAAGCAGCTGCGATGCTCTTATGCTTCACTCAATCCTTCTCTTTCTTTGACTCGGTGAGTTGAGCCTCAGCACTGCAATTCTCTGCGACAGAGGAGAATGCAACTAGTTAATAACTCAAACTCAAGACTCTCTGCAAAATGGCAAAATACGAGGGGCAAGAGGAAAGATTACTTCCACTGAATACACATGATTAGTAAATCAAAAGGTTCCACAAATCAAAGTACTGACAAGGATTTTTTTCCCCTTAATTGGAATCTACAAATCAAAAAACTGCTTTGAGACAAGGACTGGAAAAAAAAATCACCATCAATTTTAACAAGTGTAACTCAAATGGTGTCAGCTCATTATAGAATACTATTTAACAGTTATCTAAATAAAAGCAATCTTACCTTTACCAGATTTACTAACAATGGAAGCAGCAAGAACCATCTAATCACACATTAAAAAACTGTAAATTTCAGCACAAAAAAATGAACCATCTTTACCAAACTCACCAATAAAAAACTTCGAAATCAAATATTTGGTATGAATTTTCTTGGTCTCTTAACATTCACAAAATATTTTTAAGCTTTAATTTAGGACCAACCTCAGTCGAATCATGCATACAAATGATTTCCTATTTCATTTGAATCCATTCATGGATGAATATAGTTAGAAACACCACAAAATGCCAACCAACCTAATCCCATTCATATGAATCCATTCATCTAAAAATGGCTTCCTTTTTTAACACATCTAGGCAATAAAGAACACCTTACAAGGGAACCATTCAAGTGATCGCCGTTACAAAATTGGAAAACTGCATCAACCTTGATTAATAACTTAGGAAACACAAAAATATATTTTCTCAGTTAGTAATTACAAATCTAAAGTTAAAAACCTTATTGTTTTTCTGCAAGCAATATTTTGATCGGAGCAAGTACAAACAATCAAGAACAAATATAAGTTCGATTTAGGTCAAAAATCGAATCAAATTCATATTTTCAGTGAAAAGTTCTAAAAACAAATTTATGACATTTTTTATTCAAAACGAGAATAATAATCAAATTGCTACAGATTTGATCTCTGATTAAGAGTTAGTAAAGAGATACTCATTGAAATCGTTTTATGTTTTTATGAACCAATTTTTTTTCCCTGAAGTTAGATTTCAGAATCGATAACTTAAAAAAAAAAAAAAAAAGAGGCGAATTAAAGTAAAAGGACAAAATAAACTTATTTTTCCAATAGCTTTCAATGATTTAATTTTTAGATCAAAAATTGATTCTCATTAGCTTTCTCCTACGATTTCAAGTGAATCTTCCAATTGACGTTTGCATGCTGAATCAAGTGCTAATTGATACTCCGATTTAATTTTGAAAACATAGATTCAACTTTCATATCTTCATTTCGATCTTTTTAAGTGATGAATCTTCATATCGATTAGTTAATGGAGAAGAGAAGAGAGATTGCTTCTTCTGGGTGAAACGAAAAATGAATTTAGGGATGAAAGGAAAAATAAAAAGGGTTCACTTATTGACCCCGTCGATAATAGATGCCAAACTGGGTCCTATGTACCTGTACCAATTTGATAGCAAACGCCTATCAAAAATAAAATGACATGGTTTTGCTGTCAAATTCCTATAAGCCCCCTGTCAAAAAAATTCCATTCTGGCGTAGTGGAATATTTATGTATGTTGTTCGATTTGGAGAGGTGCTAGGTTCAACCACTTGGTAAAATATCGTTGTGGTGAAGTTAGCCATTCATAACGTCTTGCAACATCAAAGTTACTAGCAAAATTGAGTCCCCATGATAGTAGAGCATGTGGGAAAATAAATAATATAGACATAGGTGGAATGAGAATTGCCTGAGTATGAAATCTCTTGAGGAATGTTAATGCATATTCTTTGTGTTCTTGCTTCAATTTCATTATAGTTCGAAATTCCTCCAAGTGCCTCGATGATGGAATGTCCACCAAATCTTTTGGATCAGAACTTTCCTCGTCAGAGAGATGTCTATCCAGAGGCACTTTGTCAGTAATCCTATTTTCAACATGGATCAATATTCTTCCGAGGATCATGTCATATCCTGGATCTTCCCTGATTATGTGAAACATGGTTTCTGTCCAGGTTGAACCTACTTTCATCTTGAGAGTGATATAGCCATAAGCATCTTTGAGCGTTTCTTCATGGTCTCTAATTGAGATGGGAGCATGAGCGGATTCTTCTCGAGTGATTCCTGCAGTTTTGAGGGTTTTAAGTGGAATAATATTGATAGTGGTGCCAGCATCGATCAACGTTCCCCCAAATTAATTTCCTTTGAGATTGATTGTGGTAAGCAGTCTCCAGTTGTAATCTCTTTTTTCGTGGCTAGAGGCTCGGGAAGTATTTCCAGAATGGACGGATATTTTCTTGACACGATGTGATTCATTGTTGTAAACATGTCTCCTCTTTGTACCTTCGACGGATAGAGAAATTCACATATTGAACTGCTTCTTTGACAGGTTGTTCGGAGAGAATGAAGGTCCTGGTTGGGAGAGGGTCTATGTGTACTCCTTTAGTCCCCGGGTTAATCTTTCCTGACTCGAAATTTAATTTGAAGATGCGCTTTAAAACTTTGCAATTGTTTGTTAGATGATTGACGAACCTATGAAAACGACAATACCGAGGATTCTCTATTTCTTCCTCAGTTGGCTCTTTCATGATGCATGGAAATTTATTTTCACCAAATTGGATCCATACTTCTACTAACTCGATCACTTCTTCAATGGAAAAAAGAAAGTCTGGGTCTGCCTGATCATTTTGTTGACGCTGAGTCGGCACTTGTACATTTCGGGTTTGATTATCCTTTTCTTTTTGCTTTTGGGGGATCCTGGGATATTGGACAAGCGTGCTTGTACTGTTGTGCCTCGGCTTTCCTTTTGATCCTTTCAGCAACAACGTTCGACTGTATTATTTGTTGACTAGACGTCGATTGATACGAGTTTCACAAGGTTCCTTGACTTTTGTAGTCTTTGCTCTTTCCAATAAAGTAGGTGTAGTAGTTTCCAATTGCTTGGATACTTCATGAAGTTCTGATAAAGTCTGGAATTAAAGAGTTTCCAGTAAGGCTCTGTAGACCGAGATTATTTCGTTTATACACAAGTCTACAAGTTGTTGCTCTGTGACATTTTTGGATCATGACAATCTAAAGCTTGGACTTTGAATATTTTCACGTAATCGTTGGGATGTTCGTTTTTCCTATAAAACATTCTTCCCAAATCAGAGAGACTAACTTGTTCTGAGATGAAGAAGTATTTTCTATAGAAAACATTAATCATTTCTCCCTAACTGGCAGTGCTTCCTGGTGCAATGTTGTTGTACCAGGTATATGCTCTACCTGTTAGATACTTTGAAAACTTTTTCAGATGAACAACATAGTTATACTCATGCTCGTGCAATGATTCTAGGAATCGGTAGACGTACTGACATTTCCATCACAAAGTGTGAATGTTGGAGAAGTGTAACCTTTCGGTAGAGGAAATATTTGTGTAGAATAAGGATATGGAGGTTGGTGACTGTGGAAAAATGATGTCTTCTCTTCTCCACGATCCTCCATAAAGCGCTTCAAATCTTCTCAAGTGATGAAACTCGCTAATTCCTTTGTTGGTGGGTTATTTACAGCATCGCGGTCTTCATCATCTTCTAGGATGTGGAATTGGGAGATTTCAGGATCATCATTTGATGATGTTTCATTTGCTTTTCCTTTCTCTAACTGGCGTTGGGGTTAAGTTAGCTCAAGTGGCAACTTCTTTGTGAGAGTCTTGAGATATGCGCACAATTCTTTCTGTGTTGCAGCCATTTTTGTCCGAATCTTGGTGAGAACTTCATGAACCTTCATAAGATCATCTATAGTAAGTGGATCTTCTCTGGTATCTTCAGAAGCTCAGCCGAAGAGAGGATTGTTGCCTGTACCAATATTGGTTTCAGTATGGGCACTTGTATTTTTGGTTTGAGGGGTAGTATCAGGAGCGCCGCTATTGGAAACGGGAAAAGTAACTGTAGTACCACCACTGTTGCTAGTGCTAGTATTTTTTGGGTTAGTGTTAGGATTTGTAACTGATCCCGACCTAAGATCGACCATCTTTGTTGAATTGGGTTGCAACCGAGAGAATAATCTCTTATTGTGGTCGCCAATCTGTTGATGGGTGAAAACGATTTACTATTTTTTGAGGAAAAGTGGTGAGACAAGTGATTCCTCGGACGAGAAAATTACCTAAACCTTTAACAAACATATGCACTATGCGGGAGTGCTTTGAGTTCGAGAAATCAATCTGTAAGACTCCCGCCTAAACAAAGACAATGATCGTTCAAGATTTAATTAGGTCACAAAGACTCAATTTGTAGGAGGAAGCTGAGAAGTGTGTGAGATCAAGGATGATCAAGGATTATGGATGTGTTGAGACTTCTGCAAGTTTTCTGTGAACTATTGAGTTCAGATAAGATAAGTTCTGATTGATTGAATTATGCTTTGTTGAGATGAATTCTTCGTTGTTCAATCGTGGATTGAGGAACTTATTTATATTGCAATAGTAGTAGACACATTGATCTCAGTAAGTGTGATGGTTGCAGAGGAGTAGAAGAGTGGGAAAGTGGGAAATCGTGGATCAACCAGTTCCACGTACGTGGGAAAATTGGTTGATTGTTCATCCACTACTTTGCTAACTCATTCAACTGCTTGCACGACTTATTCACATTTCTCATCTTAGGTATACACACATGTCGTAAGCCGCCATAGCAAAACCCAAGTGAATATCCTTCCATGTGACATGATTGATATCTCATGAATGTGTATTCTGCAAAGCATACATGTATTTAATTGTCAATTGTTGACTTGACTAAACCATGAGTCTTAGCCTTGATGAGTCAAGCATAATGGATGAATTTGGTATGCTCTGAGACTCATGGATTAAGTATGTTGTATGTTAGGACTGAATAATGCACATACGTTGAGTCTTAATGAATTGTGATACGTCATTTACCGGTTGAGGTAATAATAACAGTTTGATTATTTTGATTGACGCGTGCAATGAGATTGCTCGATCATGGACCTATTCTGATATGTCGAGCATTCAATATGAAATCGGATGTTGCTGAGTTATGAGTTAAATAGAATACTCATTCCTGATTACTATGTCATGAATTATCGAATGACAGAGTAGTATTAAAATATTAGTAAATATTCGATTGAATTTCCAATTGGATATACGTCCAATGAAATATTGGATGGTTAGCCAAGTTGATGGGAATCCAGTAAGGTTTCTCTCATACGACTGATCAAAAATGTTGGTAGCAACATTAATTAAAAATATTGACTGTTGGATCAATATAAAAGTTTTCAACATTTATCGAATTATCGTAAATTTGAAACCTTAATTTTGGAGAACCCTTGATGGAGAGTTACCCAAAGTGGGTCAGGAAATATCGACCAACCAATGGGAATGAGAGTTGGTCCATTGGTGGTGGTGGTGGACGTCTGATCATGTGGAGAAGTGTCCCTGAACGAGGATTCATTATTGCAGAATCGTGAAAAATATGAATTATTATTATTAAAATAATAATGGAGAGACGTGGGACCGTCCAGGTCCGGTCATGGGGGAGAAAATTCCAAAATGTCCCTCACGCGTCCATTCTTGAAAGTTTCAGGTGTTTTGTTGGATGTTTGTACAATATTTTGGATTTTCAGAAGAGTTTGATCTAGACGTTCTTGAATTTTGCTTGAACGATCAAGTAGGACTTTTCACGTGTGACCAATATTTTAAAAATATTATAATATTTTCCGTGAGAAGCCCGGACGGTCGTAGGACCATTTGACTTTTAGGATTTTTTGTTGATTTGAGCAATATTGGAGAAATATGGAAACCAAAGGTTTGCTCAAACGAGGGAATTTCAAGAGACGAGAGAAATAATAATAAAAAATAAGGAATTAGAGAGGCGTGGGACCTTCCAAGGCCGTGGCATGGCCTTTTGGCCGAGCTGGTGGGCATGTCCCGTATCTCTTTCCTATTTTTTTTTATTATTTTTTTAACTTTGAGCAATTTCTAGAGAAATATGGAAAACTAGGAGTTTTGCTCGAACGAGGGAGTTTCAAGAGATGAGGGAAATAATAATAACAAAACAAATAATTGGAGAGGTGTGGGACCGGCCACGGCCATGGCATGGCCGGCCGGCCGGTGGGCCCAGTCCCGTGACCCATCTTTCCTATTTTATATTTCCTCGTTTATCTATATTTTTGGGTGCTCGTTCGTGAATTATTGATAAGTACACTCACACCATTTTCTCGGGGCTTACTAGGTGGTGTCCCATATGTCCGAAAAGTGAATATCTATTATTAATCTATGGAATTTAGCTGAGAAAAGCCGTGAATTAAAGTAATGAGATATTATGATGAAAATAGATTATTTTCTAGGAATTAAGTTAATGAATATTGCGATTAGAATTAATCAATTGATAGCTCTATACTAGCAGGAAATTTGTCTAGGAGCATTATGTTTGTTCAAGAATCGAGGTATGAGGTGGTAGAAGCATCATACTCGTTTTGAATGTTTACTCTGCATAATCAGGGGATATTGCTACATCCTGAAGACATTATCACTCTATACTAGCAGGAAATATGTATAGGAGCCATCCAATCATTAAGATTCTATACATATGATCTATATAGTCAGGGAACATTGCGACATCCGGAAGATGTTATCACTCTATACTAACGTGCAATATGTCTAAGAGTCGTCCAATCATTTTTCGATTCTATATAGAAGCGTGTACTGACATTGTTTAGTATAAATGATGAAATACGCAAAATATTGAAAGCTCAGCTGAGAGGCTTTAATAATTACATATGCATGATCTGAAGAGGTTGTACGCTCGATCCAGAGGTCATCGTCACATGATCTTTCATGTCTAAATTGGAAAATACGAATTTTGCACATTCGCCTAAAGCTAGGCCAGAAATATACAAAATAATTTTATAATTTTAGCCTTCGTCAAAAAAATCCACCATCAACACAAGTGTGTAAAATCTTGCGAGGTTCAAGAGACTTAAGAAATACGATTGCGGCTGAATTGCTTGAGGGTGACTACATTCCAGTTCAAAGTCTGATAGTAATCTAGTGTATTTAGGGGTTAATACCTTGTGGTGTTCAAAGATGGAAGAGGTCCCGGGGATTTTCTGCTGGTGCAGTTTTCCTTGTTAACAAAACTTCTGGTGTCTTGTGTTTTTCTTTTTCCATACTATATTGTTTTATTTTTATAATAGGAAAAACACAAGTAGTACGTAATCAATCTAGATAGTTTAAATCCTTATAAATTGAGATAAAAAAACATGACTCGTTCTTGTTTAATTCATGTCTTGAAAAATAGATTGCAAGTTTCATACTTGTTAGAATTTAGATCCTCTTAAATCCTTGTGATCCTGATTAACAGAAACCAAAAACGCACAATTACAGTAAAGATACAAACACTTGAAGCAAACTATAGATAGAATGACTTATATAAAAAAAAACTGACACTAAGATTTCTTACGCTAGTAGAAAAGATTTGATATGCAAACGAGTCTTTATATCTGAAAAGCACGTGTCCACCATCTTCGGGTAACCCAAGGAGTGGCTCATCTAGTTTTTCAATCTTTTTCAAGTGAGGGGATTACATGTGGGAATCAATAGTTTTATTTGGTTTCTTATCCTTATTTTCCTTTGCACCTTGTTCTACTTGTTGAACACCTTCTCTTGATTGTTCAACGTCATTACCTTTTTTTTTCATCATTAACTTTTTCAGCATCATTACCTTCTTCAGGAACTTCACCTTCCTCATTTGGGGTTTCAATATCTTCATTATCACGATTTTTATCATCTCTAGCATCCTGAATTTCAATGTCATCCTCATCATCATCACCTCCTCTTGCATCTGGAATTTCTTGGTCATCATCAGTTTTATCGGATTTATTTTGTTTTTCTGGATTAGGTTCAAAAATTTGGAGCATTCCCGGTTCACAGATGTCCCTTTAAGTGCTGTAATCAAGAGTTTGTCACCTTTGCGATGAGGTTTTGAAGGAAGAGTAACATGTATCTTTCATTGCTTGAACTTTTTGAGACTAAAGAATAGCATAATATATAAGGAATCAATTGAAATTCAAATCTACAAATTATAAATTTAGAAACTTTGCAAATGCATTGTAATTAGTCGGCAAGGTCGAGAATGCAAAAGAATGTCGATTAACAATCTTATACCTAAGGTCGTCACGTCAACAGATTCAAAAGCATGACGACTAACAGCATAATGGAACACATGAAACTTTTTTTTTCTTTGCAGTTATTGGGTGTCATGGTCGAAAATTTACCAATATAACGGTCAACACCTAGTCGGCAAGTTAGGTTTTAAAAATTGTGACAAATAACTCGCATTTAAAGACAATAATCCAAGTTTTTGGAAATTATTGGTCATCGTGGTCGAAATTGCACCAAAGTGATGACCAACACTTACTCGTCAAATTAGGTTTTCAAAACCTTGATAACACGTTTGAACGCATGAAAACAAAGATTTGGCAGTTAATAGTTGTCATGCTTTAGATTTTCAAAACCTGACGACTTTTCATTCTACATATATAGTTGTCAAGGTTTTTGTATGAACACCATGCCGACTTTGCGATTGTAACATGAAAAATCGTCATGGTAGGTAAAGAGATACCATGACAATTATATAAATGCAATTCTACAATTTTTAATTTTTGACCTAATTTGATATTAAACCAACAAAAGAAAGTAGTAGATCGAGTTTATATTATCACTTACTTTCTCAATCTCGCTAATTCTTACCTTTCAGAGGTTTCTTCACCAACTGATTTATTTTCCATTTATATTGTTGCATTTGCTTTCGAATTTTAGGATCAGGACATTAGGGTTTCTAGTTGTTTGCTTGAAACGATTCTGCATGTTTGAAACGATTAAGCGTCGATGAAATTCTCGAATTGACAATTACGACGAATTAATCAATGACTTTTTTCGTTACAAAAGGATAGAAAATGATAGAGACGGTTGGAGAGGGGACCGAAAGGTCGTTAGGGTAGAGAAAGAAGGTGAAGACGAAACGAAATTGGTATTACCAATAGGTTAGTTTTAATTAGAATTGGTAAGGGTAGTTTTGTAACTTTACCACTTTTCGACACCCCTTAGGCTTGCTTCTAAGTCCACTTAAATTTCTGTATACCCCAATCCTGCGAGTTTTTAGATATATCTCAAAAATCTTAGGTGACAGTCAATAACATCAGTTTTTAAAGATACCCGAACTTCATTGGAAATGCTCTTAATGATTAATGATGGGTTTCTAGAGAACCTAGCTCCCATAAGTTATCCAGAAAAAATTAATAAAAAATAAACGACTTGACATTTACTTGGACCGAATCAGAAGCCAAATTAAATTCAAATCTCAAATTTTTATTATTAACTAATAAATTACAAAGTGAAAAATTACATACTAGGCAAGCGAGCGACAAGCTGTGCCGCTAGCCCTTTTTGAATAGCAAAACTTATCCTATTAAAAATAAAATCTCGTGAGCCGGGTCATTACATTGTCACAAGACTTTCGGACCTCTTGAGTAGTCCAACCGCTTCGGAGCCAAATAGCCAAAAGTATCAAAAGCAAAGGGGACGAAAGCATGCCCATTGTCAACACATGCTTTCTCATGCTTCGATATCTTACCGAGGCAGCCTTTAAGCGCCGCTGCCGATCGTAAAGGTGCCATGTCCAATTCCTACCAAAGGAGATACTCCCTCGTGAGGTCAACACATGTGTGTTTCCCATTAGCCCATCCAAAAATAAGAACATCACAGCTGGTCTTAGTGTCGATCTCCCCTTCAAGTGGGTCTCACGTCAGAAATGCACAGTGCTTCTTTCTTTGCTTGAAATGCCGACCTCCATAGTACATCATACAAAATATCCCTCACATGATCATGTCTATATTTATAACCAGGGTCTACTTTACAATGAACTCGCATGTTCACCATATGAATCCAAGCAACCCATGATGCATGCAAGCAGGCGGCGAGAGTCGAGGGATAAAGCGGGATCATTAACCTGTATTTGAGGATGTGACCGGTACTCCAAGGAGACATCTTCTTCCCTAGCCCCTCAATCGGAATAGCCAGAAGAAAATCTTGGGCATGTGTTTGCTTGCAAACAACCAAAACCGCTTCTGTCTCTCCGTTAGCATGTAAACTCTATCAATGTCCTTAACCACTTTACCAAAAAGAGCACTCGCCAGATGCTTTGTGCTTTAGGGGGCGTTGTCTTTTTTGGTAAAGTGGTTAAGATCAAAATCAGGAAGAGTCACTTGTAACGTTTCCAAAGCCTTATTAAAATTATCATCCATACCGTCCACACCACTACTCCTCAATATGTGATCCCAGTAATCCCCAAGATTGCACACGTGAAGCCACAAAAACATACTCGGATGCCTCCCTAGCAAAGATAAAGTCCAAGACCTCCATATCTGATAGGTAGAGTATATAGTCTCCACTGAAGCTCTCCAAAGAACGGTCCTCCGCACACCACGATGCCTTCCACCACTTCTCGCAAGCCTCTATCAAATATATCTACCGCCTCCATAATATAGTCTGGGTGACAAATACGAAGGCCAAAAAGAAGCTTGGAGATACCCATACACGTTCGTAAAAGTAGCAATTCACTTTGAGGATCATGGAGCTTGGATAAAATCTGCATCAAATCCACTCGCTTTTTCTGCCCTCTTAATGGCAAGGCCCTTCACAAACCATCGTCGAGGCTAACTGCACACCTAATAGTTTGACTCCTTTATCTGGTCTTGAGATTTCGACAGAAACATCCCATCACTTATCCTTCGTCCATCACAAGAGGGCCAAAATATTTCAGTTTCTTAATATTCAAGATAAGCCCCAGTAGCAGCCCTTCTTTTTGATAATAGTGAGTGCTTTTGCTACTTCTTCTGTCATGGAATAACAGTGCCATCATCAAGATACCGGCATGTAGGGATAATATGCGATGCTCATTTATCTTAGCTATAAGTTTCATGAAGTACCAGAGCAAATAACAAAGGCCCTAAAGGGTCACCTTGTTGTACTCCCCGTGGATGAGTAGATAAAGGAGTCCCCACATAGAGCCGTGCAGTTGACCATACAAGTATTCTACCCAAGGCGATATAGATGGACAAAGCTTACATACCTCGAAAGCATAGCCGTTCGGGTCAACTAGGTTAAAAGCATTGGTAAAGTCAACCATTAGCATAGAGAGGCTAGCGTCTACATGATGTTTACTGACAAACCTATTCACAAAGATGTAGGATTGCCTCAAAGACCACCCTGAAACACCTACACCAAACTGAAATCCTGTAGATACGCTGCCATGTCCTTACCAACCCCTTTCATCGCCGCTTTGGACACCAATCGACGCCAAATTGTCCCAACAAAGAATGGACGAATGCTCTTATCCGGTTTAAGGAGGGGTGTTAGGGGAGCCAATGCAATGAACTCCGCTTAGGTTAAGAGGGCATCTCCTCCAAGCCAAAGATTAACAACCCTAGTTATGGCCGTGACCATATCGTGACCACGCGAGCCTTCCCCACGTAAAGCATCCAACAAATGTTGTGCCCGAAATCTCAAATTAGTTTTTTTTGTTTATATATATATATAAAAAAGAGGTAACCCTCATATTACAAATAGAAATGAACCACAACGTCCATAGTTTGAGGTTTGATAAACCATTACATCTTGATTCCAGTTCTGTATATTTAGATAAGTTAGAATCGCCCATAAAGCATTTCCTGACCAGTTATGTTTAATAGCATACTTGTTACAAAATACTGCTAATTTAGCTGCCGAAATTATGTTTGATCTCATAACTAAAGTAAAGGATTGAACTAGAAAATTGATATCAAATTTTGTGTTGTTGCAAAAATCTTCACTAACTTTGTATCTTTATTTTCTTCCCTTTGCGTATTTTTCTATAAGCAACAATAGAGTAGGTTCTGGATCGCTTCTGAAACTAATGGTGTATCCACTCCATTTTGTGGCCCATTTGAAATATGCCTCAGCTCCTTCCTTTTCTAGTTGATCTCTGGTTGTTGCTGTAGAGTATATCCCTCTTGCTTATATGATAAACCATGTATAATCACATAAAGTTAGCCTAATTCCAGTGTTTGCATTACAATTCATCATAGTTAGTGATATGTTGATCTTTATGTCCAGTCGTCATATTTGTTCTTCCACCTGTTGTGTTGTCACTTTCAGAGTTTCAACTTTGAGGGGATTATAAAACAGAGATTGCATTATGTTGTAATCAGGGTTGTTCATTGTCAAGTAACTGTTCAAGTATTTTACAATGTTATTAGATATATTGACACTGTTTTGGCTTTCCTTCTTAAAAGTTATGTTATATCTCGACCGCTTTCCAAATATGCCATATGATAACACTACAAAGCACTTGACAATCTACCCCATACCCACCTCTATCAGGATTTTCAAAACAGTTATTTAGCCATTCATGAAAAGAGTTTGTGCCATTAGTAATAAATTGCATGTCAAAATTAAAGTGCATCCAAACCTGAATAACAAAATTACATTCAAGAAATAAGTGGGTTAAAGTTTCCTGACCATTCCTACAAAGATTACAAGTAGTATTTGTGTTTGGAATGACAGCTGCGACTCTCGTACTATTAGGAAGTATAGAGTGAGCAGCTTTCCATATGAAGTTTTTAATTGATTGAGTAACTTTCATGCTCCAAATGTTGTTCCAGTTTTGATTTACGTTACCAGTAGAGTTAATGTGATCATACAGAGATTTCACTTAGAAGATTCATGTTCTACTTAGGTTCTAGTGAGGAGTATCCTCTCTGTCCACAGTAGGGATGCTAATTTCCTTAATCTTTTCAACAATACAATTGTCAAAACATTTATCAAGCTTGTCTACATCCATTTCTTTGTAGGAGTAAACTAATCACTGACTTTTGTAAGATTTTCAGTTTGTAGAAGAGGTTTAAGATATGGGGATTCGGTGTGCGGGATCCAAAAATCTTCCCATATATCAATGTTTAATTTTTTATTTGGTTGATACCAGTTAGTAAACCTTTCCAAATCCAGCTATCATTTCTACTCGGTATAGAGTTTAAATGGAGAATATCATTGTTAGGAAAATAATTAGCTTCAAGAATAGTGGCACATAAAGACTCGGGGTTTTCTTTGAGTCTCCACCCCATTTTAGCAATCATGGCTAAATTGAAGTTTTGAACATATTTGATTCCTAATCCTTCATCCTCAAGAGATCTAGCTATAAAATCCCTTTTTTTTTTATTCAGCATAGGCCCGTCCTGCCCCCTGGCAGTGTAGCCACCGGCTTACTCCCCACTGAGCAAACTCGTCCCTTATGTTTGAGCGGAGACTCGAACTGGTGACCTCCCATTTGAGAGTCAGACTCCTGGCCAACGGACTAACCCCACTTGGTTAATTTCTTTGGAGTTTTGTTATGTCATTACAGATCTTAACGGGTATCTTAAAACAATTCATTTGATAGACATATAATGAAGTAGTTATTAACAATTCATTTAAAAATGGTCCTTCCACGGGTGGAGAGGGCCTCCCACTCCCTCATTTTGAAGGAGTAACCCCCATGGGGGTTTCTTTTAAGGAAGATGCATTCACACGTAAGAAATTTGACTTGAAGAGTATGACACGCCATCCTCCCATCTGATCGATAGTGTTAGTGTTTTCTTCTTTTGGCCTTGTCCTGGGATCTAGAATCTAGATCACCAAACTGAAGTGTTACTGAACTACCAAAGATTATCTTCGAAAGAAAAAAATTGAAAAAGTATGCGACTTTTGGTTATCCACTTTTCATTGTATCATGAAACTGACTGTTAAATAGTAGTATTTGTCTATTTGACCTCACACAAACATTGTTGAGAAATAAGCACTTTTCTTGGCTGTTCAAAAATCAATAAAGACATCTGAATCTGATCCATAAGATAGTGATGGTGATGGTGTATCTAGCTTTCTTCTTCTTGTTCGTAGTTGACTATTTTAAAAGTTCTTTGTTAGGCTGCCAGATAACTTTTTTTTCTGTTCACTCAGATGGGGACTATGGATACCAGCAATCCAAAATGCTAATACCCAAATCAGGCTCGGATCAGTCTCACAACGATATAAATGTTACGAAGTGCTCCATGTATATAATAATACAACCACAGAGATTTCGTAAACTACGCAACCTCAGAGATTTCAGGACAGAAAGCACTTGCTTCATCTTGTCCTGAAATTTGAAAAGATGCTTCTTGATTTATCCATGAAACAAGCCATGCTATGCAGCAATGCCATCCATAACGATGTACAGGACAACCACTTCTTTTTTTTTGGTTGAATAGATGAAGGTATTGTGTCACAATTTATACAAACTATAAACCCCTACAGTATTTAATAACAACTATAAAATCTAACTTGCCAGATGATTAGCAGATGTAACCACCACATACATATGATCCCTTTTTAAGTAATAAGTAGAACTCTAAGAGCAAATCAGTGTCGTCGACAAAATTACCCAGCTGCCTGAAAATCCCCAAAATCATCTTCTGGAATGGCATCATCATCCAGAGACGATAATTCCGTTGATTGATTATCTTTGGTGGAATGTAAAGTGGACTCATCCTTGGCAGTTCCATCCAGACTGAAGTTTGTTGGAAATGTCCCTGGAGGTTTTTGAATGACATTCCCAGGCGAGAGGGGTGCAGGTGGAGGTGGTGGTAAACAGATTCCGGAGAGTTCTTTCTTGCCTGTCTTATCATCTTGTGGGAGATTGTTGAGACCCTGCTCGAAAAATCTGGACCTTACACTGCCACCTCCTTTCTTATCCTAGACACAGTGGTATGTTATGAGTAACAACGTTGATCCACATATTCATGAAAGTATATAAGCAGCTGACATTAATTGATACTCCCTCTGTTTCTGAAAGACCGTCCTCTATTCCTTTTTCGTCAGTTTCAAAATTATGTCCAGCTTCTGTTTATAGTCATACATTTTCAATGAACTCTCTAATATACCCTTGAATTCTTTATATTCATAAATCTATTTTTAACGTGACTCAATCTAAAATTTTAAATAAATTAGTATAATTGAGGAAACAAATATATCCTTCATTCATTTTAAGGAAATATACATTTAACACTAAAAAAAAAATCCTTATAAAGTTTATACTTCTTAAATTCAATATCTTTTATATTTCGTATTTATAATTCTCAAACCAATTTTAGATAATCTTTATTACTAGCATTTTTATTAAAATAAAATAGGTAAGTAACTAAGGGTAGTCAAGTAAAATAGTATGGTCTCCTTAATATTTTGAGAAAGTCAAAGCGGACTGTCTTTGTGAAACAGAGGGAGTATTGTTCACATAGCATCATACTTCCTGCTCCACGCCAGTAATTGTACTTTTACTCGTTAAACATATTTCAGCTTACCAAGTAAACTGAAGTTTCATAAATAAAGAGCAGTATCATCAAAGTAAGCAAAGATCTTACATTTTTTAATTGGAGCACAATGGTTTCCCCTTCTTTTAGACTGTAATCAACTGATTCAGTTTTTTGGTACCGCTGCTCCATCTCTTCAGCAGTCTTCTTTTTGTTCAAATATCTTACAAAACCATTTATAAGAAACATTAGTGTGGTAAACGAGTAATTGCGTTCCTAAAAATTGCATAAGACGGTTAAAATTTCTTGATGGCTTTTTAACACTAAACGAGTAATTACTTCATATGATCATGAAGAGCAGCTTGAAAGTCATAACCTTCTGTTCTTTCTCGAAACCCTATGCCAATAAAAGCATGTCGAACACGACCACCTGGACCGTCAAAGTTAATAAGAAATAGGTTCACAGTTAAATTGAACTAGGATACGAAAAAGGCATACAAAGCAGGGCAGATAATAATGTAGTTTAAGATCTCATGTGGCAGACATTAGCAGTAAGTTTAATACAGTAAAAATAGGAACAGGGAGTCAGGAATGGAAAGAAACAATTATCACACTAGTTTGGATTGGGTTTAGGTTTTAGTATTTGGGTTGGGTTGGGTTGGGTTGCTTCCTTATTTGTTTTTCCTTTTTTAAAGTTTATGTGTCAGACCTGACTACTAGGACTTCTCAGCACCACTTCTAATCAGTATCATAAAGCCCGATTCTTCTGAGATCTGACAGGCGAGTTCAAGACATTCATTAACAATGGCACCAGATCTGCATCCAGCTATTAAGGAATCGCCCCATAAACATACCATAGATGTAAACCACGCGACATGGTTGAAGATGGCTATGTATTATTGTCTCCATTTCCCCCAAGACTAATGTTCACATAAAACACGCATTTAGCATACATCACACACACACACACACACGGTGAATACAGACTTCCATATTAGAGAAAAAAGAATTGATCTCTCAGGCCCATTAAAAAGTTTGATATCCTAAGAGTTGTTATCTCTCACAGAGTATTAGAGCATATAGATTGGTTGATAGGTAAGAATGAAGAAGCATTGCAGCACTTCTGCAAGAACCTATATGTTTTGACATGGTAAGTTGGACCATAGGACTAGTTGATAAGATGTAATTTGATTATCCAGAAGGTTGAGTAATGGAACACATATAGAGCAACCTTTTAGTAAAAATGTTTTTATTTACAAGTATAGATAATGAATTGTAATATGACTGATGCACTGGAAATAAGGTCTTACCAAAATTCTCTTCTACGCGAAGAACGAAGTACCTGGAAAAGCAATGAATAGAAAATCAGCTGCTATGCAGGTATAAAATTAGGGTAACCATTTTCAGACATATGACAAAGAGTCTCAAGTTCCAACTCCAAACACAAAATTGAAACACATAGAACAACTTATATGACGGAGTAGTTCATATGGAGAGTGATCCCATTAATACTTAAGATTACACATTATTCAATGAATTACAATGGAGACTAATTTGGACAAACCTGCTGCTGTCAATTACAGCCTCCACTGGATGTGGCTCTCCGCTTCTCAGAAATGCCCGAGCATAAAGCTCTCCTGGTTTGAATTCAGATAACCATTAGAAAATAAAGGATATGCTACATAATTAGTAGCAAATAAAAAAAGAAAGAAGGCCTACCTGAGGTCTTATCTTCAAGTTTGATGATGCACTCTTCTCCCTTGCTAATAACTTTTAATGACCCCTCCCATGCCCATTCATTAACATTCCATTCTTCGGCCCTAAAGGAAGAGTTCGAAAAAATCAATCTCATCCCTAGGTGAGAATTTTTTAATTTTTTTTTACTAAAGCTAATAACAATCTATGTTGAATGTTCCTGAAATTATGATGTATAAGATCTCTAAAACAGATTTAATTCACAGATGAAGTATCAGTTATAAATGCACAAGATTAGAAAGTGAAAATGGGGAAGGAATAAACTCAAATTTCCTTTGAAAATTCTTCACCATGTAAAGCTTGAACAAGGATCAGAAAAGGGTAACAAAGGGACAGCTAAAAGTAGCTACATACATCAGCTACATGTAATATATGTGAAACTGCACCACTGTTTACAATGCAGCATTGTACACCAAAATATGTGGTGAACATCATGATACATTACAACCATATGCATATACCTGAATAAATAAGAACACAAGTCGACCATATATTGACACACTAAATGATACAACTACAACTAAAGCTGAGATAATTAATACACTAAATGATAAGACTAAAACTAAAGCTACGATAAACCTGTACGAAGCGGCACTCATCCGTGGGGGTATCTGTAAAACACATAAAAATGTATCAGCTATTATTAGTTTCTATCAACAGTTAGAAAGTTAAAGACTTATCCACCCCCAAATAGAAAATAATATAGGATACACAAGTTGATCAAAAGAATAAGGAATCACACTTTCTTTTTGTTTTGCAATTGCAATTTGTTTTTTGCGAACACAATCTATTATAACTCGAAGCTGATAAATTTTAATGTTTTAACTCAAAATAACCAATATAAAGGAAGCACAGACAATTAGGCTAAGTAAATCCACCGAAGCAACAACGACATCAATAATATTCATAATGGACACAAGTAAAATAATGAAATCAGGGCAATGTAGTTTGAGGTAAAGTCTCAAGAGCTATTTCAATATGATTTGATTTTCTAACCCCAAACTATTAACTCCTGAAGAAAGTTTTATCCTTTGCAATGTATATCTCCTTATCCTTCTAAATACAAAGATTCATACTTCAATTTGCAAGCAGAATTTTATCGAATTTGCATGAGTTACATGACAAACTAAAATTCCCTATTTCCAATTTCAGTCAAATGAACCCTAAACCCTAATTTTTATTTAACACTACTAAGTTAAGAAACCACATTCGATATAAACTAGAATAAACCAAATTTAATGAGATGTGGTTAGGTGGAAACACAAGATCGGAAGAAATAATAAATACATACCAAATAAACGTAGCATTCTGAGACTTGAAACAGAATCAGCTCTGCTGCTTCTAAATCTTCTTCTTCTTGTTGTTGTTTTTGTTCTTTAACTCCATCGTGATCATCTAATTTATCAGATGTTTTCTCCATGAAAGATCAAACCTCGTTCCTAATTCTCGTGACTGAAATTGAGGAGGGAGAAAGAGAGTAACAGACCAAGGAAGTGGAGCTGTGGAAGAGGGGATTGTTTTGCTGTACCTGTAAGTATCCAAAACACGGAAATGAACAACCGTGGAAGGGATCATGAGTTATATGAGGAGAAAAGTCTTATTCTTTGTTTTGTTTTGTTTTGTTTTCTCTATGGGCGTATGGCCAGGGTAACGTTACTTGACTGCTGTGATTGACTGATTTTATGAAACTTGGGTGCTAAATAGCAAAGATGAAATTAAATTGACGGCTCGGATGAAGTCAACAAGAAAATATGAGATTTAGATTATTTATGAACTTGTATTTATATTTTTGCATAAATATAAATATAAACGGCTTGGATTTAAGGAAAAAAAAAAGTATACTTCGCTTGTGTTTGGGTTAACCACACTATCTCTTTTTTTTGATCGGTAACCACACTATCTCATAGGGCTAGTCTCTTGATCTTACGCTCTGTGAATCGGGCGACTGCTGAGTTGACTCAATCTTCACCGTTTCAAATGCTTGAGATCAAATCTTTTGAAAACTGAAAGCAAGATCCTAATTGTTAATCCAGTTGATCAAACTCAGATGAGAAGTATCAATTAAGATAAGTGATTGATCTTTTTGTTTGTATACAGTTCTTTTGAATGAATTTTCGTTTCTAATTGGTTTTTTATCGTAAGTTTTCGGTGGGTTTGAGTTTTGTTTTGAATTTAACTCGATCTTCTTTGTTTTAGTGGATCTAATTGCAGCATGAATTTTTGGAGCTATCCAGCAAAGGGAAAAATTCCATGAACCTAGATTTCCTCCTACCGGATTCCATGGAGGGTTTTGTTAGATCCCCTTCTAAGGATGTTGAACAGGTCTTTCAACTCAGCGATTCTAAGAATAGACATCTGGTGGAAGCTGATCGACACATGCAGTCCAAACGTTGAAGTTTTAGAAGAATTATGTTCATGCAAAGATTGTTTATTGGAAGTTGAGTATACGAGGAAGGTAATCATTGTTTTCTATAAAAAAAGAAAAAAAAAAGATCTTTGACATAAGAAAAAAGAATAAATCTTTACCAAATAGGCGGTATTAGATATTGCATGAGAAATTTAGAAAATCTTATACAAGTGGCAACTAGCTTGGAAGATAGAGTGTTAAAGTGTGTTTTTCTCTGTTATATGTATGAAATCAGAGACAAACGAAAATCATATTCTCAACTTGTTTGCTCTCAAAGAAACTTCATAGTTCTAATCCCTGTTCTGCAAAAACAAGTTCTGATAGCGATGAGAGATTTAATAATGTCTCTACATTTAAGCAAGGTAGTAGATTTAATGGAAGAAAAGGTTAATTTATCAGATAAAGGAAATGTGAGATTGCTTGATTTCTTAAAAAAAGCTGATTCATGTATCAAAAATGAAGAATCTAGGCAATTGGTTGGAAAAGTGTTCAGGGAAGTAGGATTTATCATAGAGCGCTCAAGCATGATGAAGTAAGGAGAAGTTTGAAGAACAGGTGGAATCTCAATTGGAAACTGGAGGTATGGGAATCAAAAGTTGATAATATGTTATTTCTTACATTTGAAGATCCAAATAAATTTTCTAAAGTGGTAATGGTTGTGGCCTCTGTAGAAGGTATACTATTAACTTTTAGAGAAAAGATAAAACAAGTTAGATTATCTGATTTAGATTTTACTAAATGCTTGTTCCGGGCGAAGTTCACATTTAAAGACATTTATGCTGATAGAGTTTATTTAGCAAGAAAGGTTGCTCCTTTGGTTGGTGAAGTCTTAACTTTGATTGGGCCTCATGATGGGGAATATAAGTTTTTTGTGATTATTGATATAAACAAACCCCTGGTGAAGAAGGCTGATGTTTTGGTTTCGTATTTAAGCTGTGTGAAAGATACTGTTAAGATTTATTATAAAGGTCTCCCTGCAAGAACTTGCACATATTGCAACTGGATATTGCACCCTACTGGGTATGACAGTAAGAATGATACTCAAAAGCATAAGAGACACAATCCAGTGGTGATAAGTACAAAAGAGGAAACAAAGATTTTTTTTAACCTTCAAGAAGAACAAAGCAAAGTTTGGGAAGAACAAGGTTCATACTTCAAATGAGTTCAGAATCTTAATTGATAAAGAGGTGGTTAATAAGGCTAATGGAAAAGCCAGAGGATGGAGATTGACTGGGTTAGTCCAAACCCTAATATAAAAGCAAAATCAGTGGTCATTGAAGATCAAAATGTGAAGCAAAATGAGGGAGAAGCAAATAAGTGTAGGACCTGAATATCGCAAGAAGGACACATTTGCGAATTTTGATTGACAACACATTGCGAGCGTCGCAGGATGATTTGAAGAATGACGTAACAAATAATGATGGCAGAAACATGAGAAAAGTGTGACGACTCTACGATGTTTAGAGTGTTTGCGAAGTTAAACAATAAAACTCTTGCGAGAATATCGCAAGTCAGATCCGAAATTAAAGGAAGATTAGATGTCATTCACTATGTAAATCCCTATATAAAGAGTTGAACAGGCTTAAGGAAGGGAGAGATCTTTTTCGAGTGTTGAGCAAGTCATTAGGAGAGAGAAAGTCCAGAGCGGTTGTTAATTCTTTAGCTACATTTTCTTGTTCATCTTGTAAAATTTGTGAGATTAATCAATAAAAATTATGATTGTTGATCTAAAATGATTTGATTGTATGAATTCTTGTGAGGGGTGTAGTGTGGGATTTCCTACTACTACATATTGGCGCTAGAAACAGGGATATTCCTTGTTCTAGTGTGAATATTAGTATTGTGATTTGAAAGAATTTGGAATAGTTGGTGAAAAGTTTCAGATAATTTTCAACAGTTCATCGAAGAGATGGCAAGAAGAAGAAATGCTTCAAGACAACCAACAACTGTGAGAAGGAGTAAGAGACTTGCTGGAGAAAGAAGAAATGAAACTAGAGAACCATCAAGAATGAATACAAGAAATGATGGAGAAAATAAAATTCAACAACCAATTCAGCATACACCAGCGCAAAATAAAACTATGGATTATGATAGAGTGAGTGTACACACCTGGCGGTCAGATTCAGCAGATGAAGAACGACAATTAAGAAACGATAGACGAGTAGAGGAAGATCAAGAAACAATTGGAGATATAATTCATGGAAATGAAGAGATTGAAGCATTAGAAGCATCGAGACAAAGAATACACGAAGAAAGGAGAATAGAAGCAGAAGAATGTGCTAATTTGACAAGGCAGAATCATGAGTTGAGAATGGAGAATATGAGACTAGAAAATAAAAGATCAAGAAACACTACAAGATCAAGTTCGAGATCAATCAAAAGGGAAGAAAGACTAAACTCACTTGTAGAAAATGTTGATAGAAGTATTAGACAGGAGATGCAAAATCCAGATGAAGAACGTCGCAAAAATAGAGAAATGATTGAAGATCGATACATTCCACATGGCGAAATTCCTCCAAACAAGCAGTGTCAAGAATGAAACAACCAAGATGATGAAGAAAATCAAGAAGGAGGAAAAAGAATATTACATGGGAGAGAAAATCGCAGAAATGAGCAAGTAATTGAAGAAGAAATCGAGAGACATTATGCTGAACAGACACGTTTAGCTTGCGAGAGAGAAAGATTGAGAACAGAAATTGAGAAAAGAGATCTCCAAGAAGCAATACGTCAGAACAATCATGATAATCGAGAAATAAGACGCAAGCAAAACCGCAACAATGGTAATATCAATGAAGAATACGATAGGGTACAAATAAGAGCTGAATGGCAACAAAGAGAATTGATAAGGAATGAACAAAATCGCAGAAGAGAGAATGAGAGATATAATATTGTGCGAATTCATGAAAGAAATGAAAGAGAAGATCGTAGAGAAAGACAAGAAGGAAATGATGGAGAATAAAATCAAAATATCGCAACATAAAACAGGCAAAAACGCAGGAGAAGAGAAACAGAATTAAAGAGACCAATAAGATCAACGTCCGGGGTAAATGAACAAATCTTAAGAGAACTGGCAGAAATGAGAGAAATGCTGAATAACAGGAGAGAAGGAGGTAGGAGACAATTGGATAAAGCCATATAAGAAGCTTCGAAAACTCCGTTCTCACAAGAAGTACAATTAGGAGGAATACCACCAAAGTGCAGTTTGCCTGCGTTAACCAGCATCTTTGATGGAACAACATGTGCAATTCAACACATTAAAGCTTATGTGAGATGTATGTTACAGTGGGAGAATCATGATGTTGTGTTGTGCAAGTATTTCACATCAAGTCTAACAGGTGAGGCACTAAAGTGGTTCGAAGTTCTACCCAAGAATACTATAACATCTTTCAACCATTTGCATACTACGTTCTTAGGGGCATATATAACTAACAACTCCTCGTGACCAGGCATAGAAGATGTATTTGGATTAAAGCAGAGAATTGGTGAAATTTTGAAACATCTAACCATAAGATGGAAGACAATGTGTATTGAAATGGCTGGACGAGTGGATGAGAGATATCTCATTTTTTCATTCATTAACGCAATGTTTGCAACCAACCCATTGTACATTCAAATTTTCAGAATCAAGAATACAATCACAATAACTGAGCTGCGAGAATTGCAGGAGGAGTACAATGCTCTTGAAGAAAAGCAGAATGAAATAGAATCGTATCCATCTGCGAACACAAGTTCAAATACAGCAAATGCAAGCTTACTTCCTAAATTGATAAACACAGTGGCGAGCACTTCGCAAGTACAACAAGAAAATAAGAATGATAATCAACAGAAGCTGGTAGCTATGGTAAGCAGAGATCAAGAAGAATTCGAAAGGGAAAGAAATTTGTATAGTCGAGGTGGAAACAACAAAATTCAAAGACTTGATCAGCCACAAGAAACCTTTGGGGGGCAAAGACAAAATTATCAGAGAGGATCAGGAAGTCAAAAAATGATATAAGAGGAGATCAAGATGCCTCCTTTGAATACTAGTGTGGAATTTTTTTGGAAGCAATAATTTTAATGGAGAATATACCAACATCCTGGAACATGGGAAAAGAACCGCTTCCAAATAACAGAAGTCAATAATTTTGCTCTTATCACCACTTTCATGGACATTCTACAAATGACTGCAGAAACATAAAGAGAATCATTCTCAGAATGATAGACCAGGGAAAGCTAAATCATTTTCTAATAGGGCACCCTCAATCTCAACTCTTACCACCACCGCCAGAAATTCGAAGGGTAAACGCAACGAAAGAGGGGAAACATTTGTCATAGAAGTTGGAGCAAAGGCGAAGAATCTGTTTTGTAATTCTATTGTACATTCGTACAAAAAAATTAAAGAATTTCATACAATGTTCTAAGAAGAGTTTTCGCAAGAGATGTTGATGAAAGAGAGATAATGAACATTGCGAAAATCTCACCACTAAAAGAATGGCAAAATCAGACTATCTCTTTCACCGCAGAAGAAGTTCCCGCAGGAGGAGAAGCACATGATAACCCATTAGTGGTAAGATTAGAGATAAACCCAAAACCAAAATAAGATGGAGATGGGGATGAAGATGATGATGAAGATGAAATCGAAGATTCATGGGTGATTAATAGAACTTTAATTGACACCGGGAGTTCTGTGGATATCCTATTTTATCATGCTTATAAGACTATGGGAGGTAGAGATGAGGACCTAATACCTTATACCTATAAAATCTATGGTTTTAATGGTACTGCCAATAAGCCTAAAGGTGAAATCACTATGGGAATTCCATTAAAGGGGATATCTTCTAAGATCCTATTATGTGTAGTTGATGTAGAATCGCCTTACAACGCCTTAATTGGCCGACCTTGGCTACATGGTATTCTAGGTGTAGCATCAACTTTCCACCAATCCATCAAATTTCCTCATCCCAGTGGAATTGGAATCATAAAGGGAGATTGGAATGAAGGAAAGAAGTGCTATGAAATCGATGTAGAATCCTGCGAAGAAAAAGCTGCTAAGAAGGAGAATCGGAAGTATAACATCAAACAAAAACAAAGAAGTGAGAGATTAATGGTTGATGCAATAACAAGCAGCGAAAATATCGCAGAAGGAATGACTGTAGCAAAAAGTAACAAAAGAACAGAGGCAGAAAACAACAAAGGTAAAAAAATTAAATTGTGAAATGAAAGAAATATTGAGAAAAGAAAAAGAGATGTATGATTGATTTGTTGCGAAAATTTTAAAAAACATATTTTACTTAATGATAAAAATGAGATTGAGAAATTACAACAGAGCTGAAATGCAAAAGAATAATCCTTAGAATGGGACGAACCTTTATGACGTACACCCTAGTTCGCGGATAAAATTTCGCAAGAGGAAAATGTAAGACCTAAAGTGCGTCATAGAAGGGGGTATCTATTACATGACTCAGCGATAAGGTTACACCGCTGCTGGAACCTAAGTCATGGATATATGGGTTCAGTGAAAGCCTATCCAGGAGAGGTACCTTGGATTTTCAACCTATACTTATGATTTAGGTTGGACGACTGAGGGTCTCTTCTAAGAGGTGCAGAATATGACCAAGGCACCGAGGTACACGGTTGAGCCAAGAGTGCCCGGGGCGTATGAAACTACCCTGCCCATTCTTGGCAAGTCTTGGATATGATGCACTTGGCCCGAAGAAAACCCCAATTAGGGTGTAGTCTCATAACCATAAGCCATATAGGCAAAATGGATAAGAGGATGTGAAAACAACTGGTTGTTGTTAAGACTGGATGGGAGGAGATAATCTTGTATGGCAGAAGTACGTCTCCTTGAAAGGGCAACCAAGGGGAAGATAAGGGCGGCACCTTCCATTAGGGAGTTGATAAGTGTCTTAAGACGCAAATGTCATGAGGCTATATTTTTGCAAGAATATTTAGACTTGTCATATTTGTGCAACATTCTTGAAGACGCAATAATACAAAAGAGAAGATAAGACGAGATCAATGGGTCATTGCATGCAAGTGTAAAGACGTCCTGCGATTTCGTCGCAAGACGGCAATGTCATGGGGCTTTAGTTTTGAAAGAAAATTTAGGCCTGTCATATTGTCGCATCAAAAATACAAAAGAACAAAAAGTTAAGGCAAGATCAATGGGTTTCTACATGAAAGTGTAGAGACGTCCTGCGATTTTGTCGCAATGAAAAAAGATGGAAAAATAAGACCTTTACTTAGGAAGGCAAAATAAGACCACATCAGAATACAAGAAAGAATGCAATTTTACAATTTATGATTGCGAGATTATACAGAGGTAATTGCAATTATCGAAAGTTATCTTACTAAATAAAAGTAATATTCTCAATCACTCATCTGAATACAAATAACAGAGGCAAGTATGGGAATGCATGGAGTGAATTAAATGTTATTTGTTTCCACATGATAGTTTTACGCATAAAAAATTAACTGTATTTTGATCAATCATATTGCAAGAGAGAAAGCTTTTCTAACATATGCAGGATGAAACAAAAAAGAGCATATTGAAGATTGGAGAAATTCGCAGTGATAGATTACAAGAATAGAATATCAAAGAATGAACGCACAAGTTTTACAAAACAAGGAAGCAAAATCTATTTCATGCTTGATTCTTCATTGTATCCATCAGATTCTTCACTAGAGCTTTTTCCCTTATCAGACTATTCCTCTCCATCTTCTTCAGATTCTTCTTCTTCATCAGCTTCACTATCAGAGATAACTAAATTAGGCACATTCTCTGGAATTTTGTCTAAAAGACAAGGATATTTGGAGTGAGGAATCTTATTGTCATCACAGATTTCCTTGATGGTGTCATTACGGAAAGAAATTGCGTCATTCCCAAAATTTGCGATAGTGATCTTCATTTGAGTTTTCAATCTTGAACATTTCTCATTGCGAGAAGAAAGATCCTTTGCGAGCTTCACCTTTTCATTCTCAAGCTCTTCAATTCTACTGCGATATCTCTCTCCAGCTTCTGCGAAAATACAACAATAAATCAACAATTTGATGGAAATTTAAGAAAAACAAACAATTAAATAAGAAAGAACAATTAACAACCTTCTTTGTTAGAAATCATATCTCTAATCAAGGCCGTTTGCTCAGCTTGAAGACTAACATTCACACCTAAGTTATTTTTGGCGTTATCTAGAACTTTTGTAGCCCAAGCAAATTCATCATCATCATTTATGAGAAGGCGGGAACGAGTTTGATTCTCTCTTTCGCAGAGTACATCATTTTTACGTCTGAGATCATCTCTTTCAATTTGAACCTCAAGAAGAGTTTCTTGAAATTTCGCTAATGTTTGAGCACCTTGGAGAGAAATACGGTCTTTTTCGTCTATAAGATCACTATATTTGGCCCTTAAATTACCGATTTCTTCTTTAAATTGTGAAAGAAATGCTTAAATTTATTAGCCATACTCAAGACAGATTTATGTTCAATTTCTAAAAGGCGAAGTTTGGATCTAAGCTCATTTATGGGAAGTGACTCAATCTTATCATTTGAAAAACTATTTAGATGTTCAAGAAGGGTGTCATCATCCATGAGATTGGGAAATGTATGAAGAAGAATAGCTTCATCAGTAAGACCATAGACGTCTGCGAAATGATTAACTCTATAAGAAGAAATTTTTGAGAAAATAAAATATGGGGAAAAAAAGGAAAAGTCCCATACCATAGAGTTTCTTATTGGCATTTTGAAGATTAGATATCTTGTTCTTCTGAATGGAATTTTCAGATTCCAATTGTTTGATCTTTTCGCAAATATTAGTAGCTTCAGTCTCCAATTTTTCATTTTGCTTACTCTTTTCGCGAAGACCAACAACTTTAGTCTCCAATTCTTCATTTTTCTTGCGAAGTTCAAGATTCTTCTTTCCAAAAGCCGCACGCCTCTTCTCCAAATCTGGGACAACAACAAAAGAAGCTTTCCCAGCCTGCGAAATAATGCAGTGAATTTTAGGAATAAATTATGAATTCAAGGCAAAAATAAAAAGAAGAAAAATACAAGTATGAAAGTTTACCAAGTTATTAAGCGAATGTAAGAAACTTGGAGATATATATCTTGAAACCCCGCGAAGAGATTCATTGTTCTCTAAGATGGGGGGATCACAGATAGTAGCTATGGAGTTGCAAGCATTAGTGAGAGGAGTATCACCAATTCCCTACATAGTATTGGAGAAGATGTTAGACAATTGTGCCATAGAAGATTCAAGTGGAGATTTTTCTTGAGCAAAAGAAGCATTAATATCTTCATCGTCATCATTATCATAACTTTCACTAAATTGAAGATCTGAAGGAGAGGGAGATTAGACTTTTCGTTTCTTTAAAGGAGGAGCAGTAGATTTCTCTTTGCGAATAACACCTTTATCTTTGCCTTTGGTCTTCGCAACCTTTTTTCTTTTCGCAGCAGGAGCAGGATCTTCAATTTCTTCTTCTACAGCACCAATCTTCACATACAAATAAAGATAAGAAATAGAGGCAACAATATATTATTAAAATATATAAAAAGAATATTTCTTACTTCATCTGTAATCGAACGCAAAGCTGCTAAGATATTGGGACTCTTAGTATTGGTGTAGTTTGTCCTCAACTTCTCAATCTAACAATTTCGCAAAGATATGAAGACAACGATATTCCGTGAAATCACATGTAAAAATATAAAAAAGCAAAAGTGAATCGAAATTTGAAGACATACCTCCTTCTCTTTTTCGGGCCAATTAAATACCAAAGGATGGTAATCAGCGAGATTCGCTGGAAGTACATTTGAACCAGAAATGTAAGCACCCTTCAAAGTCAACGGAAAGACGCACCATTTTTCAGCTTTAGATTGACGAGGAGATTTATTCTTGCCAGAATTCCAGTCAATGTCATGCATAAGTTTTTTATCATCATCAACATTGTCTCTCCTCTTCAAACGGATACCCCAGCGAGTTTTGACGTTCTTCATAGGTATTAGTTCATAATTATCAAAGAAGCTCTCTTCGGTGTATTTTTCGGGTTGAATTTCTAGTTCCTTAAATTTAGGATCTCTAACATCTGATGAATAAAAAGAACTTTTTCCAGCACCACGGTTGGCGAATTCAAGCATTAAGCGAATGCAGTCTCCACTTAATTGATATATGGCTCGCGAGAATTTCGCATGGGAGAGAATTTCGTAGAATAAAGGAAGATCAGGATTGTAAAGAGGGATGGGAAGGCCAGCGAGAATATGACCTAGCGAAACTATGATCTCTTTATCATTACAATGATGATCAGAAAATAGTTTGGCAGAAAAATCATATTTAGAACCTTGACCGGGAATAAGAGATAAAACAAAATCTCTGGTTAGAAATTTCTTTCAAATTTCTTCAAAAGAAACTTCGTTTTTACGACTAGATGGAGGCATTTTTAGTATGGAAATGAAGAAGGAAGTAAAAATTAAAAGAAGAAGGATCAAGAAAAATTACAATAGCAGAAGCGGAATTTGCGGAAGAACAGTAAAATTGCAGAGAAGCTGAGAAGAAAGTAAAAAGAAGAAAAGAGAAGAATAGGGAGAATATATATAGAGAGTAGAAATTCTAGAGAAGATAAGTACATTTAATGCGAAGGATGGACGTGAGCGGTTAAAAAAACAGAGGTTGAAAAAGACGTGTCAAGAGATGGATGGAAGAAAAGATATGTGTAACAAAATTCAAGTAAAGTACAGAATCGTGTCAGTACAGAAGAATAAGAAAAGATGAACAATTGCGGCATTTTGAAAAATAATTTCTCATGACATTCTCTCATTCGCAGAGAAGGCATGAGAAGAGGCAATATGTAGGACCTGATTATCGCAAGAAGGACACATTTGCGAAGTTTGATTGACAACACATTACGAGCGTCGCAGGATGATTTGAAGAATGACGTAACAGATGATGATGGCAGAAACATGAGAAAAGTGTGACGACTCTGCGATGTTTAGAGTGTTTGCGAAGTTAAACAATAGAACTCTTGCGAGAATATCGCAAGTCAGATCCGAAATTAAATGACAGATTAGCTGTCATCCACTATGTAAATCCCTATATAAAGAGTTGAACATGCATAAGTAAGGGAAAGATCTTTTTCGAGTGTTGAGCAAGTCATTAGGAGAGAGAAAGTCCAGAGCGGTTGTTAATTCTTTAGCTTCATTTCCTTATTCATCTTGTAAATTGTTTGAGATTAATCAATAAAAATTATGATTGTTGATCTAAAATGATTTGATTGTATGAATTCTTGTGAGGGGTGTAGTGTGGGATTTCCTTCTACTACAATAAGGATGTTAAGGAAGATAAAGATTCAGATGACGATGAGGAAATTGAGAAGGAATATCAGAAACAAAAACAAAATGAGAAATTTATGGAAACTTTTTTAGCTGGAAGACACTATCTGCAAGGTTATGTTTGGTTGTTAGCTGAATAGTGTAATTTGGGCTATGCAAAGACTGGAGAAGTTGTGAGTAATGTGTTATCTGAGGAATCAGGGGACTCTAGTGCTATTAATCACTTGCCTGCTGAGTTTTTAGAGGAACAAACAAGGAATGAAGCTGTGGTATCTGACAATGTGAGGAAACTAAAACTAGGGGAATGAAGCTCAAGTGCTTGAGGCTCTGATCAGGTTAGTTTAATTCTATTACAGTCTTTGTTACCGTTATTCGCTTGTTTTACTGATCATGTATGCTCACTCCCTTTGGGCTTGGTAGTGTTGTGTCTAAGTACTTTCTTAGTTATTAGTCTGAGTTTTAAGTCTTGTGATTTGCATGTTAAAAAATTTAAACCCTTTAGGATCAATAGTCTAAAGCTTTTTCCAATTAGGATGAAAATAATTTCGTGGAATGCTCAAGGATGTAACATTCCCAAAACATATAAGCACCTAAGTTTTATGCTTGAAATATATACTCCTGACATGGTATTTATTTCGGAAACTAAAATGGGTCTAGAAAAAATGGAAACTACAGCTAAAAAGCTTTGGCTTAGAGACTGGGTAATTATTCCTTCGTTTGGAAAATCTGATGGTCAAATTGTGGCTTGGAACAGTTATACTATGACACAATTATTAGAAGTAAAATTTAACATTATAACGGTGTCAGTAAAAATTAAGGGTATATTATGTTATTTGTCGTGTATGCATGTGTTAGAGCACTGCTCGGTTGAACTTGCAAGCATTGCTATCTCAAGCTTGTTTGTCAAGTTTAGTTGTCAAAACAATAAGTCTTGATTTCTAGTCTACTTATAGTTATGTCTCGTACTATGATAGAATGTGCAGTTGAGATTTAGAATTCACGGCGTTCATCGATTGAAGACGAAGAACTACTAACGGGAGCTTGTGGAACTTCATCAAAAAAAGGTATGCGGAGACTTGAACTCATCTATCACTCAGAAGTCTATTTATATTCTATCTCATATTGAGACAAAGTTGTATAGCTATATAGAATTTAAATTATACACATTTGATATTTTGAGTTGGGTTTAACTCTCTTACATATTTATCGAAATATGTGGTGGTAAGCTTTCGCTTTAACCAATTTCATCTTTTATTTTTGACGAAGATCAAAAGATGATCATGTGAAAATCGCCTGGTAACATCTTAAATGATTTGTGTGAGACGGTCATTTGATGTAGACTCAGAATGTTTTGTATTATTCATTTGATCACTTGAAAATTTCTTTGAAGTTAATAGTTTGTGTCAGACAGCTATTCTCGTCTTCTAAGAATGTTTCAATGATTAAAATGGGAGTTTAGAACAATTAACCATTGATTGGATATTGCATAGTATGCGTACTTGTATGCTAACTGTTGCAAGTGTATTCCAAGTCTGGGAATTTAGTATACATACCCGTATGCATACTGATTCAACAGTTGAAGTCCTGGAACTATAGTATGCATATCCATATGCATATTGATTTCAACTGAGTTCGGTCATGAATAAAAATATGCGTACCCGTTTGCATACTGGTGAAGAAGACCAAGTCCGGGAACTTAAGTATTCGTACCCGTTTGCATACTTGATTGGGTTAAGTTCTAAAATCGTCCAAGTATGTTTACATACTCATGAACAAATACATTTATATAATAAGGAATGCAATCTTTGCAAACCGTGGCTATAATGTTCATGAATTGATTTGAGTGAATCAAAACCGATTTTTCTTCAATTGTGTCATGTTTACTTCTATGAGAATATAAACAATTGAACAACTCTATAACTAGTTTAATTTGAGTCATTTGAACTAGTTGTGGTTAAGATGAAAAGGGTTGATATGAAAGTGTTCATATGGATAACTTCGGTTAACTATTGTTGAGCCAACTAAGTGCACACGTTTAGGTACGGTTACCATATCTAAATGAAAGTATATTTTATTTGTGTGTACCAAGACAAGACGATCTAACGATTGAAAGATATTGGCTTGAATCTAATCAGGTTTTCATCTAACGGTGAATATTGAATTCTTTGTTACCAAGGTAAAATTGATTGCAACCCCTGATTTGAAGACTATATAAGGGAGAACTCTAGCAACTGGGAAACCTAATCCCCATACCTCTTGTGTGATACTAGTTGCAACTAGAGTCGATTCTTCTGTAACCTAGGTTTTTCTAAAATCATTATAGGTTAACGACTTAAAGACTTCATTGGGATTCTAAATACAAACCCAACTAGTTTCTCTGTATTTGCGTGTTCTGATCTTACTTTGTTCTATCGTATTGAGTACTATCTTCTCTAAGATTTGCTCTAGATTTGATCTCCGATATGCAAGATAAAAAGTAATCACAAAGCTCTTCATCTCATTCTTTGTGATTCCGAAATATCTTGTTTCGCTGCCATGCGGTTAAGTTATTGTGATGTGATTGATATTACTAGGATGTTCTTCGAGAATATAAGTCTGATGTATCAATTGGTTCTTGTTTACCTTGATTTATCAAAAAACCGAACAAAACTCGTAGGTATTTCTATGGGAGATATATTTATCTATTCAATAGACTTTTCTGTGTGAGTCAGATTTGTTTATCAAGTCTTCGACTTTGGGTCGTAGCAACTCTTAGTTGTGGGTGAGATCAGCTAAGGGAATCTAGTGCGTAGAGTCTTGCTTGGATTCATATGCGTCAGGAATGTGATTGTATCTTAATCAATGTGAGATTGGTTTGAGATCAACTACATTCCAGTCTGAAGTTAACTTGTAGTAGGCTAGAGTCTGTAGCGGCTTAATACAGTGCGGTGTTCAAATCTGTATTAGGTCCCGGGGTTTTGCTGCATTTGCGGTTTCCTAGTTAACAAAACTTCTGGTGTCTGTATTATTCTTTTCCGCATTATATTTGTTTATATAATTGAAATATCACAGGTTGTGCATAGTTCAATCAACTTCATTGAGATTCTGAAGCCAGACCCAACTATTTTCTCTGTAGTTGCATGTTCTGATCTTACTTGTTCTATCGTATTGAGTACTATCTTCTCTATGATTTTCTCGAGATCTATCTCTGATAGGTAAGATATAAAAAAGTAATCACAAAGCTCTTCGTATCATTCTTTGTGATTCCACAATAACTTGTTCTACTACCATATAGTTAAGTTATTGTGAGGTGATTAATATTTCTAGGTTGTTCTTCGGGAATATAGGACCGGATTACCAGTTGGTTCCTGTTCACCTTGATATATCAAAAGACGGAACAAACTTCGTAAGTATTTCTGTGGGAGACAGATTTATCTATCAGAATAGACTTTTCTGTGGGAGAAAGATTTGTTTATCAAGTCTTCGAATTTGGGTCGTAGCAACTCTTAGTTGTGGGTGAGATCAACTAAGGGAATCAAGTGCGTAGAGTCCTGCTGGGATTCAGATGCGCAAGGAATGCGACTGTACCTTAATCAGTGTGAGATTGGTTAGGGCTCAACTACATTCCAGCCCAAAGTTAACTTGTAGTAGGCTAGAGTCTGTAGCGGCTTAATACGTTGTGGTGTTCAAATCTGGACTAGGTCCCGGGGTTTTTTCTGCCTTTGCGGTTTCCTCGTTAACAAAACTTATGGTGTCTGTGTTATTTCTTTTCCGCATTATATTTGTTTATTTATATAATTGAAATATCACAGGTTGTGCGTAGTTCAATCAATTAGTAAATCCAACCTTTGGTTATTAATTGAAATTGATTGACACTTGAACATTGGTCTTTGGTATCGTTCAAGTTGTTTCTCATAATAATCAGGCTCACGGATTTCTACCTGTTTGATTGTTGATTACATTGAGAAACAAAGATATAACTCTTGGATATATTTTCCTTGATTGAGCCTGACTGTCTAGTTGATTCTCTTCGAATTATATTGGAGTTAGTCCATACAAATTATCTAACGAAATATTAAGTGTGGTTGTTAGACCCCCGCTTTTTCATGAATAGCTTATTACATGGTAAGAATATTATCTCGGCGGTTTTGAGATGGAGTGTGGGAGATGGTTCTTTGATAAATGTCTGGTCTGACTCTTGGGTTTTGAGTTCTCCACTTTCTAATATTATTCCTAATATCCCTAGTGGGGTAAGTGGATTGAGAGTAATGGATATCATGGATACTGAAACTGGTGAATGGAAGCTTGATAGAATTGCTCATATTCTTCCTACAAAGGTGAGGGATCAAATCCTTGCTATTCCCATTCCTATCACGACTCCTAAAATGGATTCCTTAGTTTGGGGAGAGGATAAGTCTGGGACGGTAACAGTCAAATCTTAGTATAATTTTATTTTGAGATGGAGTGTGGGAGATGGTTCTTTGATAAATGTCCGGTCTCCACTTCCTAATATCCCTAGTGGGGTAAGTGGATTGAGAGTAATGGATATTATGGATACTGAAACATCTTAGTATAATTTTATTTGCAAGGAAAATTTTGGAAGCACGGATTTGGGATGCAAGTGGAAAGCTCTTTGGAGGATCATATTTCGATATGAAGAACATGCACCGGCCGTGAATCGAACCCCGGGTCTGTACCGTGGCGGGGTACTATCCTAATTTCTACCACTAGACCACCGGTGCTAATTCGTTTGCTCTCTACAATAAAGACGGTATTCTGTGCTTTTCTTAGATTTTTCTTCCACTCCTACAGTCCTACTCTTTGTTCATATCAACATAATTTTTCAATTTTTCAAGCCCCCTCTGGCCTCTCCTTCTTGGGTTTCACCACCCCGCACGAGACCCAGTACACTTCAAGTGTTCAACCAGGTTTGAGCATAAGTCATTGGTGTATGATTTCACCTTCCTAGTTCCCTAATCTTCTCCTGAAGAAATTTAAAGCGCAAGCTATTCTCAACCGTTCACCAACTTTTAATGGTTTCAGTAGACTGGTGGTAAACAGACCACAAGTGTAGTATGATCAGAGACTTGTATTATCGATATAAAAAAAAAGACATGGTTCTGAAACAGCAGCGTACAACCTTAAAAGGGATTCAAAAAAAAAAAAATTGAAGCAATTTTTTTTTTTAAAAGGGATTCAATTATCATTGAAACTGTAAAATGGTTAAGTATATCATGCAGTGCAGAATAACAACTCCGTCTGTCAGTTTATGGCTTCTATTTTGAAAATGAGGTTTTTTAATCTAAGATGAAATCGACTTTTGAATTGTTGCTACCAAAGTTGATTTTAGGACAACGTCTGGTATAAGAAAATATATTATCAGTGGCATTATCAGATCATAGCATATCGTCGGCATTCTCATCAGGCTCATCGTCCCAATCAACATCTAATGTATTCATCGACTTCATTAACTCTGTGAGGCCAGTTAAGTCCTCCAAATAGGTTGGATGGTTAATTGCTTGGAGGACAAAGTCCATGCCTCTTCTCCTATACTCTGATACAACCTGAAAATATAAAATTGTCACCACGACTAGATTAGAGGACCTGAAATCATACTATTGAAATTATTAAACTTTTTAACTTTCTAAGTATATAGGTTCATGAAACTGCAAAGATATGCAAGTAGGAACATACAAGGAGGCATGTATGCAATCATGTGGTAATGTATATTGGGGGATTTAATGGGCTAGTTCCTACTTGGTTATGACTTCAAAGATTCATTACATAGTCTGTAACTGGGTCTCAGCTTTCCACTATCTGTTAACATACTTGGCCAGAACCAGAATAAATTGGTTCAATTTCCTAGATTGAGCCACGTTAAATCTATTAACGTGGAGAAAAGATCATCTCATAGAGAACAAATTACAACCAAAAGGCAACACTACTATCAACTCGAAAAGATGTCCCATTTTAAGTAGTCAACAGAGAGGCTTACATTGCTGCAACAAGCCGTACAACTGTTTGATGAGTGACCTATGAGTGTCATCTGATTGAACTGAGAAAGTGAACCTCGAATTTGATGTGGTAAAATACCAAGAGGTTGCTCACTAGTCGCACTACAGGTGGTAGCATTCTCACCAGGGGCATGTATCCTGTAAAGACAACAATGTTCCAAAAATCAAGGGCAGAAAGTGGACAATGGTCTACTGCCATACCTTGATCATGAAATGAAACATGCATGAGCGTTAGGCCCAAACTAAAATCAGTAAGTGATTTCCTGCAAATAAAGTCTTTGGCTTTACCCATCAGGATGATGCAAAATTCCAACCAACAATTCAACAGCAATTGCTGAGGCAATGGGAGCAAGCCCTGGACGTGTAACAGTGCACTGCTGGTCCAAAGTGCGGTTTGAAGTTGACTGAACACAGAACAAAAAAACAAAATAAATTGTAAGAATAATTACCACCGCAGTGAAAACAGAATATGAAAATTTTGTATGAAGAATGTTACATCAATTGGAGCAACAACGTCATTGCAGAAGTAACAACCCAATCGCTGCCTTTCATCTACGTGAGCCGTGGATAAATTGCCGATTTGAGAAGACAATGCATCCTCTGCCTCACTTTTCACGTCAGAGGAACAGGTTGAAGGACCAGCTCCATGACGCATCACGACATAACTGTCAAACCCTAATGCTGCAGTAATAGCTATCTGCAGAGTAGAAGAATTCACCGAGTAAGCACAAGATAAAGTTTAAACATGTATAATACTTCGCACTGCAACGTTCACCACCCAGGATCATCAAAAATTTGCATAAGCTAATGGAGGAAAACAAAAGAATATATTTTAAAAAATATAACAAAAAATAGGTCAACCTTATTAGAATTGGCACATAGAAGTGTTGGAAGCCATCGGCTTTCCCTCGTATCAGTCAGCAAAAAAACTACATCATGAGAAGCAATCAAATCTTGAAGGCGTCTGCAATCTTCAAGAACACTATTTTCAGCTTGGGGTGGAACAGGATGACCTGGCATCGGTATGGCCATTACCACGCCTTCAGCTTCCTGTGAGGCATAAAGATGCAATAACTTACAAAACCAAATCAACTTGTGGACACTGGTCAGAAAATTCAGAAAGGACAGCGAAGTTACCACAGCTGGAAATATTCGCTTGAGACTATTAACTGCCGCCACTGATTTCATATTCCCGCCATTCAGACAATCATCAAAGGTATAGAGAGACTGCCTTAACGGATTGGACATTGCAACTCGGCCACTGTCGAGCAATGTAATTTTGCGTACACCCCAAGCCTGCAAAGTGATTTAACTCTTAGTGGTATAAGTGAAACTTGAATTACACCTTGTAGATTTTTTAATTTTTTAATTATTATCCAGGGTATCCAGGCCTCTTAGACCTGACTAATCCCCTGGGGAAGGTTAAAGACCATGGACCTCTCCATCCATACCTGATTGGGTTAAGTATTTATTGTGAGAATGGCCTTTGTATTACTCACCATAAGCATGCGTGCAACCTGACACCCAAGCGTCCCTGCTCCTAAAAGAAGACATTTGATGGTAGACAAACTGTTGAGGTTCAAGGATGGCAATGCACGCCATCTCATGAGTTTTAAATTCAGATCTGCTGCAGATATAGCTAACCTGCACATATTTTAGTAGAATCTCAAAAAAAAAAAAAAAAAACAGGAAGTGCCGCTGAAGAAGGAAAAAAAAAAGAAGCAGGACTTACCTAGTTGGATCCATCGATTGAGCAAGGCTAATACGCCTTGATACCATTTTTTTTTCTATGTTTAATTCCCATCCCACTGCATTAGGCACATATTGGGGATCTTTCCTGCCTATTATTTCTGGGATCAGGGAAGCCACCGATACATAGTGTAACTAAAATAGCAGAATGTGAAAACAAAATCAAGATAGTGTTTACCCTATTTCAGCCGCTCTACCTTGTGGAACTGAAATCAAGGCTTCACCAACAAGGGACAACCCAAGATCTGCAAATCCATGTTTCTCTCGGTAGCATAGAAAGCAAACCTTCTCCATATTCCATCTAGCACAAATTAGAGCAAGGAAGTTGCGAAGAGGCCAACCAGGGTTGTTCGGAAGATTACATGGATCATAGAAACCAAATAGGAGCTGGAGGACAAGCAAACAAATTACACAAAAGACATATGTGGAGATAGAATTGAAGGACTACTTAAGGCATTCAGCAAAGAGGCAAACCTTTTGACCATCACCTTGGCAAACTGGCCAGTCTCTAAGAGGCCGGATAACAACATTTGAATCTGAAGCGATGCTGACTAAGAAAAATGGCACATCTGCTATTGATGTTAATGATTAGGCAGGAACAGATAGACCTTCTACTAAGTTAGCGCCTAGAAGGATAGAAAGTAGAGAAATACTACATTAGGAATATAAGCGACATTCGTGAACCTAACCTGCAGTCAAACTTGAGCTGCGCCATTTATTACAAGCTGCTGACAGGGATTCTGCCTAACGGTCATACAAAAAACATTGATGTCAGAAAGAAACAAATCTACACAAACGAACTGAAAGAGTCTTCATATGGTATGTATATTTTAAGCACCTCTTCAAGAGTGAAACACTGAGTAGCTGGCTGCAAATTGACCAAAGTAGCTGGAGGATCAAGCACCAAAGCAGGGAAAGCAAACCAGTAATGAAAGCTCCACTTTTTTAGATCAGCAAATGAGATTAGAAGAAATCTCGAAAGTACTGCACTATCCTCCTCTGCTTTCCCCGAATTAATTTCCTCCCAAATCTAGCAGCCAATGAATTAAATTACCTGGGTAAGTTCTTAAGTATGCTTACAACACAAAAAGTCCTCCCAGCACTCTAAAAGTTTTTGCAATATTGCATTTTGTGCTCGGGTTAGCAATATTTTGAAGTCCAAGCACATAGCATGAAAGCACAACATATATTCAAGTTCTAGCAATGATTTCTACGGACGTATCCACTGATATCTCATTGCTGACATAGCTTTCATTACCATGCAGAACAGCCTCTACGAACGCATGTGTGCTTTTTTACTCAACAAATAGACATTCAAGGCTCACTCCTTTTACAAAAGCAAATTCAATTCAATCAACCAAAGAAAACTTCTACTAATTTCTTTGCCCGGTGGCAGTGGTTAACCCAACAAAAAGTGTCATCAAAGTCCCTGAATCTTTATAAAAAATGGTTGTATGTTCATTATATCAACATGAGCACTTGAACTGAACTACGAACTAAAGGTGCTTTTGGAATACGAAAGCCCAAATATACAAAAAGTACAGCGAATGGAATTGTATTAAATACTGTGCACGAAAGCGTACCTTCTTTGCTTCCGCCTTCAATAGGCTCCGTTTATCAATGGCACGGTAGCTCTCAAGAGTATTAGTGTTATAAAGTATTCCAGGCACAGGACATCTGTTTCTATTACCAAGACTAAGTGTTCCTCTTACTGAAGCTTCTTCGCCAGCTTCAGGTGGCAACGATTCAGCAAGAAGTGTTAAATAATTTGAGACTTGAGGATTTGAACAAGGTGCATAAAAACCTGTGGAACATATTGGTTTAATATCTTTAGATTCAACGTGTACACACAAATCAACTAAGACCTCACAAATGGATTCTTGAATAGGAAAAGCTATTCTCCCCCTTACTTCCTTTTATCTAAAGGCTAATGCAATCCAAATAAATTTGCCATAAACAAGAAAGAAGAACAAATTGAACCTTAGTGTTTAATCATCAACAATTTAATTTCAGACCAAAGAATTCTCATCCTCAAACCCTCTACACTAATGTCATATTCATCTTCTAAATTTTGCCAAGGTAAGAACTACCGCATGAATGATCACTTCATAATTTCAACAGTTGTATAACGAGAACAAACACAAACACCCAAATCTAATTAAAAAAATACGTCAACATAAATTTCATGAAGATTCTGTGAATAATGATTCCACAGACGAAAAATACATATCATCATCATCCACTGAGATAAAGCCAAAAGAAAGAGAGAGAGCTGTTTAAGAATTTAAGTTTATACCAGTGATTGGGATCGGAGATTGATCGATCCCTAATGTATCAAGCTTTAGAGAAGATAATCTCCTCCAAAACCCGTCATCAACAGCACTTTGGAATGGAGCAAACTGAAGAAGAACAGAGGGTGATGATGATTCTTCCGCCATCGCTAGGGCTGCTTATTAGTTTCTGGTTTTTGTCTTCGAAAAAATTGTTTCACTCGAGAGCTTTAATTATAATACGATCAGTTTGAAGTCCAAGACAAGCAAAGACGATAATTACCAAATTAATTAATATAATTTATTTTAAGACGGTCGTCGGGTTTTCCACTGCTAAATCAATGATTACATTGACGGCCACGGGACCTAAGTGCCGCCCTAAATTTTTACGGGACATGATTTTGTGGGGGAGAGAATGGTCTTAGCATTTTATTTTATTTTTTATCTTCTTTTCTCTTAAAATTATTATTTTTTCAATTCGATCCACGAGTTATAACCCCAAAAGTGTCACTATCTATCCACAAAAAATCCATCAAACCAAAAGTAACACAAAAACCCCATCAAAACAAAAGTAACACAAAAACCCCAAAGAATTTAATCATAAAATTTGATGAAACCAATTTTGAAATTTGGTTTTTGTATCTCAATTTATAAAAATTGGGGTTTTTATCATTTTGTTTAAGATGGAGTTTTAATGGGTCCCAAGATTTGAATGGGGTTTTTGTACCACAAGTTTGGATAACTTGGGTTTATACGACTAGTTCTTTTTTCAATTAGTGGATAAAGAGTATTACATTAACTAGTTGGAAGCCTAACAACATACAACTACATTAAGGCTAAGTCTTATGGGCTAGATTGAGCTGCTAGATTAACATAAATGTGTTGTAATTCAAAAAAAAAAAATGTTGTCTATTTGTTAACACTAGTTCTTTATCCTAGCAGTTGCTCGCATGTGAACTAGCAGCTAGATAGTTACGTTGAATCATTCAGCGCTGGGAAAACCACCTTTTCGCGGAATGATTCAGCGAGGGGGCGATTTAAGTCAGATCTGAACGGCTGAGATTTAAAGCGCTGAACCGTTCATTGCCAGGCGGTGGTCCCAGCTGACTTGCACTGCTAATCTAGCTACTAGATTAGCACTCACATAAGACTTAGGTGGTTGTCTTAGCTGACGTGGATTGCCAATCTAGCTGCTAGATTAGCAGCCCATAAGACTTAGCCTAAGTGAACAGGTTGTTGTGCTAGCATACTAACGAGCCTCATGGGTAACCTAGTCATGGGAGCCGAAGCGCATGGGGGGGGGGGGTTGAGATTGTGTCACAAGGGGGCAAACTAACTCTACCTTCCATGTTAATTTCTGCAATATTACGCCATTGGGGGCTCGAACCTGGGACCTCCTGGAACACATGAAACATTGGAGAACGGGGATGACCAGCTGAGCTAGGTACCCGTTATCTGTTGTTTTTTTTTTATTATTATATTATTGGATAACGATTATTATTACATGAAACTAGCTGGAAGCCTAACAAGCTAAGAAGATCCAATGACGTACTACTGCATTAATTGAACAGGTTGCAGTGCTAGTCTACCAGCGAGCCTCATGAGGAACCAGTCAAGGGAGTCGAAGCGGATAGGGGGCTGATTACGTCACAAGGGGGGTTGAGATTGTGTCACAAGGGGGCAAACTAACTCTACCTTCCATGTTAATTTCTGCAATATTACGCCATTGGGGGCTCGAACCTGGGACCTCCTGGAACACATGAAACATTGGAGAACGGGGATGACCAGCTGAGCTAGGTACCCGTTATCTGTTGTTTTTTTTTTTATTATTATATTATTGGATAACGATTATTATTACATGAAACTAGCTGGAAGCCTAACAAGCTAAGAAGATCCAATGACGTACTACTGCATTAATTGAACAGGTTGCAGTGCTAGTCTACCAGCGAGCCTCATGAGGAACCAGTCAAGGGAGTCGAAGCGGATAGGGGGCTGATTACGTCACAAGGGGGGTTGAGATTGTGTCACAAGGGGGCAAACTAACTCTACCTTCCATGTTAATTTCTGCAATATTACGCCATTGGGGGCTCGAACCTGGGACCTCCTGGAACACATGAAACATTGGAGAACGGGGATGACCAGCTGAGCTAGGTACCCGTTATCTGTTTTTTTTTTTATTATTATATTATTGGATAACGATTATTATTACATGAAACTAGCTGGAAGCCTAACAAGCTAAGAAGATCCAATGACGTACTACTGCATTAATTGAACAGGTTGCAGTGCTAGTCTACCAGCGAGCCTCGTGAGGAACCAGTCAAGGGAGTCGAAGCGGATAGGGGGCTGATTACGTCACAAGGGGGGCAAACTAACTCTACCTTCCATGTCAAATTCTGCAATACTGCGCCATTGGAGACTCGAACCTGTGACCTCCTGGAGCGCATGCGCATGATGCGCATCAACCTTTGAGGGACGTGGATGACCAGCTGAGCTAGCTACCCGTTTTTATTTTTTCAAGTAGACTACACAATAAATTATTCTTTTATTTATTTATTTATTTTGCCAAGAATGTGTTCACTGACTTCCCCATCGATTTCTTAGATGTCTCTGGAGTCACCGACGTGAAAGAGATTATCATCACATGGTTAAAAGGTCGTCGATGGTGGTCAGATTTCTATTATTGGTTTATGTTTATTATGGAAAGAAATACAATGACTAATTATGTTCCAGTCGAGGAAGATATCATGAGATGCAGAATCGTGAAAGTGAAATCATAGATGAAGTTTGGAAATTTCCTCCTTCTCAGTTTGTTAAAATAAATGTTGACATTGCAACTCTTTTAAATGTGAGTATTGCTGCTGGTGGCTCAAGATAGTGAAGGGAGATTTTTGGATGCACCATTTAGTGTTTTTCCGGCATTTCTGCTCCAAAGGCCAAAGTTAGAGCTTATAGTTTAGGAGTTTTTATGGCTAGAGATTTGAATCTTGATAAAATAATTATAGAGAGTGATGTTAAAGTTGTTTCAACTGCAATCCTCCCAATTGATCAGGTTCCGTCCAATAGGAAAAAAGGAGATCATGAGAGTCAAACAAAATTGTTTTGAATTTTAAAACACCATGTTTAGATGTGTTTCAAGAGCCATTTCTTAGGGAGAGATAGAGTGTTAAATATTAGTCACAGTGAGTTCGTAAAACCGTTTAGGAGAGAGTTTCCGTTTTGAAGGTAGAGCACTGATTCCTGTTGACGGTTTAAGCTTTATGATCCTTAATTATGGCTAATTTTGTCAAATTGTTTTCGAGAAAAAACAGTTTAAAAAATAAAATAACTCTTAATTCAGAAGAAATCGTATTGTCTGATATTGAGAAGAAATTGCAAAACTGGAGTATCCCTAAAGTTCCTGTTCACGAGGTTTATAAAAAAGGATCTTTTCATTTTAAAACTGATTACGCGATCAAGGCGGTAGAAAAAACAATATCAATAATAGATTCAAATGATAATTTTGAGCTTTTCTCTCCTAGGATGATTGAAGATCATAAGCAAAAAAGCTTTAATTATCTTTATATTGGGTGAATCCAAATAGCAGTTAAGCCATTAACAAGGACATGATTAAATAATTCTGTACTCCTATGCGTTAGGGATTGTAGACACAATAAGTTTACTGATTTATTATTGGGAATTATTGAATCATCATTATGTGAAGGTCCAATATATTTCAATTGTTTTCCGAACTTTTCAGTATCCCTTAGTGATCCAGGACTCCTTAAAGCTCTAACCTCAAATGTTAGAACTCAGGGGTTTTTTATGGTTATGGGATCTCAAAACTTAGTGGTTGTCTATAGAATATATTATAAGGTCATGAGCACCTTGTGTCTGAATGCCAAAATTTATGATACTAAGGGGCAAACCACCCTTTTTCATACAAATATAGGAAAATCCCATACTGTAATACCTAGAACAATTAAATGGGATCAAGTTACCCTTCCAGAAAAGTGGATTTTACAAGTTGAAGTACCCATAAAACCTTGTCAAAACCAAAACCTCCAGAAAATTATTGAATATGAAGATGGAGATGTAGAAATACAATTTACATCTTGTAGAAAAACAAGAATTAAATTTATGGATGGTGAAGGAAGTACACCAAGACATTCTGTATCTTCTTATGTAGATCCGATAAATAATTTTATAAATGATAACCATGATATTACAATAGAGGGAGTTAAGAAGACTCCACAACAGGTTAATAAACCTTATTATAGGGTTGATACACCCAAATCCAGTGATAGAAACATCCCTGATCAACCTGAGCCAACATTTTCAGACGTGAATTTTGAAATAAATGTAATTCAACAACCTTTCGATGATATAGACGAATTAAGAAAAGATTATTATAGCTCGAAAAATAAAGATAACAGAGCTTGGTTCAATTTAAAGTTCTCCCCTCGTAGAAAGACGAAATTATATAGAACTTATGGCTTATATTTAACTCATAGTCAGGCTAAAAAACCATTTTTAGATTGGATAGATAATCTAATTAAAAATCACGGCCTACAAGGATATAAGGAATCCCTTAATGTATTAGACACTCGATTTCATAATATGAAACAAAGGAAGGAAAACCCATTTAGAGCATACATCCTCCGGAGACAATCCTAGCTTTTAAAGGGGCTATAGCATCTTCGTATAAGGTAGAATCAAGAGAAACCAATTCAGCAGCAACTCAAAAAGATATTGGCCAGCTAATACATTTAGGCAATTATACAAAGTTATGTTTACAGTCATTAGGTAAACAGACAACCAGAATAGAATCCATGTTAAATAATAATAAACCAGTGGCAACTACTAGTAATATAAAGCTATTTGAAGATAGGTCAAATCAAGGGGGACTTTTATTCAATCCAGCCCCAGTTATCAATAGAGAAGTATTTAGGTTATCCAATCCCGTATCTAAACCTGATAATAGTTTAATAGATGTTTTAGTTGAAAAACTTGAGTCCCTTAATTTATCCACTCCTAAAGGGCCTAAATCTTCAATAGAAGCATCTCACACTGTTAATGTTTTATCTAAACAAGAACAGTACAATAATATTGATGTCGACAAATTAGAAGAAACCTTTCAAACATTAGAACCAACTACCCTTAATAAAATATCTTTTGGTAAAAATTATGGAGGAGTATTTCCTGGTATAAGAAACAATTACCCAAGACCTACACCGGTAGATTTACAAATTGAAGAAGATTATAATTGGAACCAGGTCTCATTTGATGGCAGATCTATAGTTGAATGAAATATAGATGGTATGACTGAATACCATATACTTAATACAGTTAGGCAAATGACCATGTATAGTTCTGCTTCTAGAATTAATTTTGAAAATCCTGATGATCAAATCTTTAAAGCCATAGTTATGGGATTTATCGGTCAGCTTAAAGGATGGTGGGATTTCCATCTATCGGCTCAAGCAAAATGGAGCACAGAAAATGCAGTCAAACAAGTAAGATTAGATAATGGATTTATCCAGAATGAGCCAGATGCAGTAAACACATTACTATATACTATTGCTCTACACTTTGTGGGAACAAACTCCCAACAAATGGAGAGATCAAGATAATTACTCATTAACCTAAAGTATCCCACTCTCTCCCATTATAGGTGGTATAGAGATGTTTTCTTCTCCAAATTATTCAGCAGAGAAGATTGTTCTTCAGACTCTGAATTTTGGAAAGAAAAAATTGTGTCTGGATTGCCTCCCTTATTTGCTGAAATAGTTAGGAGCAGGCTTAAAGCTAAACATACCCAAGGAAGAATAGATTACAATGAATACGCCTTTGGGAAATTATCTTCTGAAATTATGTCAGAAGGTTTAGCCTTATGTTCAGACATAAAACTTCATAGGCATTTACAAAAGAATAAAATAACTAAGAAAGAAGAATTAAGAGATTTCTGTGAATAGTTTGGTTATAATACTTTTCCAACAACTTCTAGATACAAGAAGAAAAATGTCAAATTATATCATGGAAAAAGGATAAAGAAGTATAATAGATACCCACAAAAATATAAGAGTCCCTATTTCCTAAGGAATAAGAAGAAACCACAACAATATAATAATAAAAAAGAACTTCCAGTTTGTTACAAATGTGGAAAGGTTGGACATTATCAAAATAAATGTCGAACTAAACAAAAAATAAATGAGTTAAACATAGATGAAGGGCTTAAACGCCAGTTAAGTCAAGTTCTTTTAATGGAGTCTGATGATTCAGACGAAACTAAAGAAGTATTTTTAGAACATGAATCCGATGAATCTTCAGACAGTGAAGAGATAGATTCCCAACCCTCTTCTTCTAATTCTATGAAAGAAGATGAAGTTAAGACAGAAGAAGGCAAAGTAGATTTAAACGCCAATGGAAATGACTGTTTTGGACTAATCAGTTGAAGAAATCTAATTAAGTTTGTTTTGGGAATAATCGGTTGAAGTAAGCTAATTAAGGCTTTAATTATTTTAAAAGAGCAAGTTCGACTTCTATTCATCAAGGACACGTATGGACTCTTCTAGAAGGGAATATTTTTAAATCTTATCTCGATGGCTTTGTCGGCCACTCTCTATGGACACGTTTTCTACTTCCCATAAAGCAACAAAGTTGGGCTTATCTTGTTCGGGGCATGGCTTATCTCTTCCACGAGATTTTTAGTAATCGTATCTCTTGGTCTTTCTTCCCCTATATATATACTCTTCTTAGAAGTGAAGAGAGGGTAAGTTTTTCGAGTTGTAAGCTCTTTAAGTTTCAAGTTTGAGTGTGAGTTTCAGTATTTTTCTGTAAGAGTGTTTTCTTGCTTTGGTGTGTAAGTTCAAGTCTGCTTTGGTGTGCTATCAAATAAATAAATACTTTGTGAGTATCTCTGATCTTTATCTCTATTATGTTTATCATTCATAGTTTACTATTCATACATTAATATATATATATCACATGAGTATTTGACCCTCTTCAATGTAACTTTACTCATGCATAATGAAGGGTAATTGATCTATTTTAAAAATAAATAACAGTTTCTCCTTAAAAAAAAGAGAAAAAATCATAGTTGACTCTCTCGTTAAGACTGATTAAATATATTCGTACACTTAAACTTCCTTGATTTGTTAAAGATTTTATTCTTGCCCAAACTATTTTTTAAGAAGACAAATTGATCATATCCTGGAAATACTGTTACACGGTTAAGGTTAAAAATTAAAATGAAGCATAACTTAAAGTGATCGAGACTATAATTATGTAAAGACCATTGGTCGATGTACATAAAAAGTATGCAAACAAAAGTCCAATATCTCTTTCAATTGCATCGAAATAAATATCCCACGTATAAAAACTTGATCAACCATAGTTTAAAGATATAATCATCAACTTACTATTTTTATTTTATTTTCTGAATAGTAATATGATCAACAATAGATAAATTTTCATTAGCTATTACAATGATATTGATTTTGTATGCACAACCTCTTGTTAAATCAACAACTATCACGATTTAACATTTTTGCATAGTTTAATTGATAGTGTATTTTATTTTGGAATGGATTTTGGTCTTGGTAATAAGGGTTAGGGTTACGATTTAAGAGAAATTTAAAAAAAAAATAGTTAAGAGAGACAAAGGAAATAGTAGGTTTCAATTTGATGTTAAGCGTGTGTAAAAAAATTATGTAATTTATTAGGTTGAGATTGTGTCACAAGGGGGCAAACTAGCTCTACCTTCCATGTTAATTTCTGCAATATTACGCCATTGGGGGCTCGAACCTGGGACCTCCTGGAACATATGAAACATTAGAGAACTAGGATGACCAGATGAGCTAGGTACCCGTTATTAGTTTGTTTTTTTAATTTATTATATTATTGGATAACGATTATTATTACATGAAACTAGATGGAAGACTAACAAGCTAAGAAGATCCAAAGACGTACTACTGCATTAATTGAACAGGTTGCAGTGCTAGTCTACCAGCGAGCCTCATGAGGAACCAGTCAAGGGAGTCGAAGCGGATAGGGGGATGATTACGTCACAAGGGGGGAAAACTAACTCTACCTTCCATATCAAATTATGCAATACTGCGCCATCGGAGACTCAAACCTGTGACCTCTTGGAGCACATGCACATGATGCGCATCAACCTTTGAGGAACGTGGATGACCAGCTGAGCTAGCTAGCCGTTTTTATTTTTTCAAATAGACTACGCAATAAAGTATTCTTTTATTTATTTATTTTGCCAAGAATGTGTTCACTGACTTCCCCATCGATTTCTTAGATGTCTCTGGAGTCACCGACGTGAAAGAGATTATCATCAGATGGTTAAAAGGTCGTCGATGGTGGTCAGATTTTTATTATTGGTTTATGTTTATTATGGAAAGAAATACAATGACTAATTATATTCCAGTCGAGGAAGATATCAGGAGATGCAGAATCGTGAAAGTGAAATCATAGATGAAGTTCGGAAATTTCCTCCTTCTCAGTTTGTTAAAATAAATGTTGACATTGCATCTCTTTTAAATGTGGGTATTGCTGCTGGTGGCTCAAGATAGTGAAGGGAGATTTTTTGGATGCACCCTTTAGTGTTTTTCCGACATTTCTGCTCCAAAGGCTAAAGTTAGAGCTTATAGTTTAGGAGTTTTTATGGCTAGAGATTTGAATCTTGATAAAATAATTATAGAGAGTGATGTTAAAGTTGTTTCAACTGCAATCCTCCCAATTGATTAGGTTTCGGCCAATAGGAAAAATGGAGATCATAAGAGTCAAACAAAATTGTTTTGAATTTTAAAACACCATGTTTAAATGTGTATCAAGAAATGACACTATTGTTTATGTAAGTATATATATATCACATGAGTACGTGACCCTCTTCAATGTAACTTTACTCATGCATAATAAAGGGTAATTGATCTATTTTATAAATAAATAACATTTTCTCCATAAAAATAGAGAAAAAATCACAGTTGACTCTCTCGTTAAGACTTATTAAATATATTCGTACACTTAAACTTCCTTTATTTGTGAAAGATTTTATTCTTGCCCAAACTATTTTTTAAGAAGACAAATTGATCATATCTTTGAAATACTGTTACAGGGTTAAGGTTAAAAATTAAAATGAAGCATAAGTTAAAGTGATCGAGACTACAACTGTGTAAAGACCATTGGTCGATGTACATAAAAAGTATGCAAACAAAAGTCTAATATCTCTTTTAATTGCATCGAAATCAATATCCCACGTATAAAAACTTGATCAACCATAGTTTAAAGATATAATCATCAACTTGCTATTTTTATTTTATTTTATTTTCTGAATAGTAATATGATAAACAATAGATAAATTTTCATTAGCTATGACAATGATATTGATTTTGTATGCACAACCTCTTATTAAATCAACAACTATCACGATTTAACAGTTTTGCATAGTTAATTGATAGTGTATTTTATTTTGGAATGGATTTTGGTCTTGGTAATAAGGGTTAGGGTTACGATTTAAGAGAAATTTAAAAAAAAAAATAGTCAAGAGAGACGAAGGCAATAGTAGGTTTCAATTTGATGTTAAGCATATGTAAAACAATTATGTAATTTATTAGGTTGAGATTGTTTCACAAGGGGGCAAACTAACTCTACCTTCCATGTTAATTTCTGCAATATTACGCCATTGGGGGATCAAACCTGGGACCTCCTGGAACACATAAAACATTGGAGAACGGGGATGACTAGCTGAGCTAGGTACCTGTTATCTGTTTTTTATTAATTTATTATATTATTGGATAACGATTATTATTACATGAAACTAGCTGGAAGCCTAACAAGCTAAGAAGATCCAATGACATACAAATGCATTAATTGAACAAGTTGCAGTGGTAGTCTACCAGCGAGCCTCATGAGGAACCAGTCAAGGGAGATGAAGCGGATAGGAAGCTGATTACGTCACAAGGGGGGAAACTAACTCTACCTTCCATGTAAAATTCGCAATACTGCACCATCGGAGACTCGAACATGTGACCTCTTGGAGCGCATGCGCATGATGCGCATCAAACTTTGAGGAACGTGGATGACTAGCTGAGCTGGCTACTCGTTTTTATTTTTTCAAATAGACTACACAATAAAGTATTCTTTTATTTATTTATTTATTTTGCCAAGAATGTGTTCACTGACTTCCCCATCGATTTCTTAGATGTCTCTGGAGTCACCGACGTGAAAGAGATTATCATCACATGGTTAAAAGGTCGTCGATGGTGGTCATATTTTTATTATTGGTTTATGTTTATTATGGAAAGAAATACAATGACTAATTATATTCCAGTCGAGGAAGATATCAGGAGATGCAGAATCGTGAAAGTGAAATCATAGATGAAGTTCGGAAATTTCCTCCTTCTCATTTTGTTAAAATAAATGTTGACATTGCATCTCTTTTAAATGTAGGTATTGCTGCTGGTGGCTCAAGATAGTGAAGGGAGATTTTTTGGATGCACCCTTTAGTGTTTTTCCGACATTTCTGCTCCAAAGGCTAAAGTTAGAGCTTATAATTTAGGAGTTTTTATGGCTAGAGATATGAATCATGATAAAATAATTATAGAGAGTGATGTTAAAGTTGTTTCAATTGCAATCCTCCCAATTGATCAGGTTCCATCCAATAGGAAAAATGGAGATCATAAGAGTCAAACAAAATTGTTTTGAATTTTAAAACACACCATGTTTAGATGTGTATCAAGAAATGACACTATTGTTTATGTAAGTATATATATATCACATGAGTACGTGACCCTCTTCAATGTAACTTTACTCATGCATAATAAAGGGTAATTGATATATTTTATAAATAAATAACATTTTCTCCATAAAAAAAAGAGAAAAAATCACAGTTGACTCTCTCGTTAAGACTGATTAAATATATTCGTACACTTAAACTTCCTTTATTTGTGAAAGATTTTATTCTTGACCAAACTATTTTTTAAGAAGACAAATTGATCATATCTTGGAAATACTGTTACAGGGTTAAGGTTAAAAATTAAAATGAAGCATAAGTTAAAGTGATCGAGACTACAACTGCGTAAAGACCATTGGTCGATGTACATAAAAAGTATGCAAACAAAAGTCCAATATCTCTTTCAATTGCATCGAAATCAATATCCCACGTATAAAAACTTGATCAACCATAGTTTAAAGATATAATCATCAACTTACTATTTTTATTTTATTTTATTTTATTTTCTGAATAGTAATATGATCAACAATAGATAAATTTTCATTAGCTATTACAATGATATTGATTTTGTATGCACAACCTCTTGTTAAATCAACAACTATCACGATTTAACATTTTTGCATAGTTTAATTGTTAGTGTATTTTATTTTGGAATGGATTTTGGTCTTTGTAATAAGGGTTAAGGTTACGATTTAAGAGAAATTAAAAAAAAAATAGTCAAGAGAGACGAAGGAAATAGTAGGTTTCAATTTGATGTTAAGCGTGTGTAAAAAAATTATGTAATTTATTAGGTTGAGATTGTGTCACAAGGGGGCAAACTAACTCTACCATGTTAATTTCTGCAATATTACGCCATAGGGGGCTCAAACCTGAGACCTCCTGGAACACATGAAACATTGGAGAACGGGGATGACCAGCTGAGCTAGGTACCCGTTATCTGTTTTTTTTTTTAATTTATTATATTATTGGATAACGATTATTATTACATGAAACTAGATGGAATCCTAACAAGCTAAGAAGATCTAGTGACGTATTACTGCATTAATTAAACAGGTTGCAGTGCTAGTCTACCAGCGAGCCTCATGAGGAACCAGTCAAGGGAGTCGAAGCGGATAGGGGAATAATTACGTCACAAGGGGCGCAAACTAACTCTACCTTCCATGTCAAATTCTGCAATACTACGCCATCGAAGACTCGAACCTGTGACCTCCTGGATCGTATGCGCATGATGCGCATCAACCCTTGAGGAACATGGATGACCAGCTGAGCTAGCTACCCGTTTTTATTTTTTCAAATAGACTACACAATAAAGTATTCTTTTATTTATTTATTTATTTTGCCAAGAATGTGTTCACTGACTTCCCTATCCATTTCTTAGATGTCTCTGGAGTCACCGACGTGAAATAGATTATTATCACATGGTTAAAAGGTCGTCGATGGTGGTCAGATTTTTATTATTGGTTTATGTTTATTATGGAAAGAAATACAATGACTAATTATATTCCAATCGAGGAAGATATCAGGAGATGCAGAATCGTGAAAGTGAAATCATAGATGAAGTTCGGAAATTTCCTCCTTATCAGTTTGTTAAAATAAATGTTGACATTGCATCACTTTTAAATGTGGGTATTGATGCTGGTGGCTCAAGATAGTGAAGGGAGATTTTTTGGATGCACCCTTTAGTGTTTTTCCGACATTTCTGCTTCAAAGGCTAAAGTTAGAGCTTATAGTTTAGGAGTTTTTATGGCTAGAGATTTGAATCTTGATAAAATAATTATAGAGAGTGATGTCAAAGTTGTTTGAACTGCAATCCTCCCAATTGATCAAGTTCCGGCCAATAGGAAAAATGGAGATCATGAGAGTCAAACAAAATTGTTTTGAATTTTAAAACACCATGTTTAGATGTGTATCAAGAAATGACACTATTGTTTATGTAAGTATATATATATCACATGAGTATGTGACCCTCTTCAATGTAACTTTACTCATGCATAATGAAGGGTAGTTGATCTATTTTATAAATAAATAACATTTTCTCCTTAAAAAAAAAGAGAAAAAATCACAGTTGACTCTCTCGTTAAGACATGATTAAATATATTCGTACACTTAAACTTCTTTTATTTGTGAAAGATTTTATTCTTGCCCAAACTAATTTTTAAGAAGACAAATTGATCATATCCTGGAAATACAGTTACAGGGTTAAGGTTAAAAATTAAAATGAAGCATAACTTAAAGTGATCGAGACTACAACTGTGTAAAGACCATTGGTCGATGTACATAAAAAGTATGCAAACAAAAGTCCAATATCTCTATCAATTGCATCGAAATCAATATCCCACGTATAAAAACTTGATCAACCATAGTTTAAAGATATAATCATCAACTTACTATTTTTATTTTATTTTATGAATAGTAATATGATCAACAATTGATAAATTTTCATTAGCTATTACAATGTTATTGATTTGGTATGCACAACCTCTTGTTAAATCAACAAATTTCACGATTTAACATTTTTGCATAGTTTAATTGATAGTGTATTTTATTTTGGAATGGATTTTGGTCTTGGTAATAAGGGTTAGGGTTACGATTTAAGAGAAATTTAAAAAAAAAAATAGTCAAGAGAGACGAAGGCAATAGTAGGTTTCAATTTGATGTTAAGCGTGTGTAAAAAAATTATGTAATTTATTAGGTTGAGATTGTGTCACAAGGGGGCAAACTAACTCTACCTTCCATGTTAATTTCTGCAATATTACGCCACTGGGGGCTCGAACCTGGGACCTCCTGGAACACATGAAAATTGGAGAACGGGGATGACCAGCTGAGCTAGGTACCCGTTATCTGTTTTTATTTATTTATTATATTATTGGATAACGATTATTATTACATGAAACTAGCTGGAAGCCTAACAATATAGAAGATCCAATGACGTACTAATGCATTAATTGAACAGGTTGCAGTGCTAGTCTACCAGCGAGCCTCATGAGGAACCAGTCAAGGGAGACGAAGCGGATAGGGGGCTGATTACGTCACAAGGGGGGAAAACTAACTCTACCTTCCATGTCAAATTCTGCAATACTGCGCTATCGGAGACTCGAACAAGTGACCTCTTGGAGCGCATGCGCATGATGCGCATCAACCTTTGAGGAACATGGATGACCAGCTGAGCTAGGTACCCGTTTTTATTTTTTCAAATAGACTACACAATAAAGTATTCTTTTATTTATTTATTTATTTTGCCAAGAATGTGTTCACTGACTTCCCCATCGATTTCTTAGATGTCTCTGGAGTCACCGACGTGAAATAGATTATCATCACATGGTTAAAAGGTCGTCGATGGTGGCCATATTTTTATTATTGGTTTTTGTTTATTATGGAAATAAATACAATGACTAATTATATTCCAGTCGAGGAAGATATCAGGAGATGCAGAATCGTGAAAGTGAAATCATAGATGAAGTTCAGAAATTTCCTTCTTCTCAGTTTGTTAAAATAAATGTTGACATTGCATCTGTTTTAAATGTGGGTATTGTTGCTGGTGGCTCAAGATAGTGAATGGAGATTTTTTGGATGCACCCTTTAGTGTTTTTCCGACATTTCTGCTCCAAAGGCTAAAGTTAGAGCTTATAATTTATGAGTTTTTATGGCTAGAGATTTGAATCTTGATAAAATAATTATAGAGAGTGATGTTAAAGTTGTTTCAACTGCAATCCTCCCAATTGATCAGGTTCTGGCCAATAGGAAAAATGGAGATCATGAGAGTCAAACAAAATTGTTTTGAATTTTAAAACACCATGTTTAGATGTGTATCAAGAAATGACACTATTGTTTATGTAAGTATATATATATCACATGAGTATGTGAGTACGTGACCCTATTCAATGTAACTTTACTCATGCATAATGAAGGGTAATTGATCTATTTTATAAATAAATAATATTTTCTCCTTAAAAAAAAAAGAGAAAAAATCACAGTTGACTCTCTCGTTAAGACTGATTAAATATATTCGTACACTTAAACTTCCTTTATTTGTGAAAGATTTTATTCTTGCCCAAATTATTTTTTAAGAAGACAAATTGATCATATCTTGGAAATACTGTTACATGGTTAAGGTTAAAAATTAAAATGAAGCATAACTTAAAGTGACTGAGACTACAACTGCGTAAAGACCATTGGTCGATGTACATAAAAAGTATGCAACCAAAAGTCCAATATCTCTTTCAATTGCATCGAAATCAATATCCCACGTATAAAAACTTGATCAACCATAGTTTAAAAATATAATCATCAACTTACTATTTTTATTTTATTTTATTTTATTTTCTAAATAGTAATATGATCAAAAATAGATAATTTTTCATTAGCTATTACAATGATATTGATTTTGTATGCACAACCTCTTGTTAAATCAACAACTATCACGATTTAACATTTTTGCATAGTCTAATTGATAGTGTATTTTATTTTGGAATGGATTTTGGTCTTGGTAATAAGGGTTAGGGTTACGATTTAAGAGAAATTAAAAAAAAATAGTCAAGAGAGACGAAGGAAATAGTAGGTTTCAATTTGATGTTAAGCGTGTGTAAAAAAATTATCTAATTTATTAGGATAATTTGTTCGACTCGTACAAATATATTAAGCCATATTGAGCGAGTCAACTACGTTTTTCTCTCCTCGAATATTTGTTTGCTCTTAGTTAACAATTTTTTTTTCTATTCCGATAACAAAAGGGTTTGACAAACAATTTTGATGAATTTCCTAGACCATTGGATAAAGATAGCCTGAAGGACAAATATATCCGCACTCATTTTTCTCTTATTTTCTTTCTTTCCTTTTCATCGAAAATCTAGTAGCAGCCTGTAGATGGTGAATTTTGGACAAAGGGTGAAATGGTCATTTTGAAGTATGTCCAAACATTGCAAGAAATTCAAGACCATGAAGGCCACCCAAAGTCCAAAGTGCAACGTCTGAAATCCTGAAGTTTGAAGCTCCAGTGGATGAAGCCTAAACTGTAGGAGCCTTTACTTGGCCGAAATCAACCTCTTATGAATGAGCCACCGCTCAACCTCTTTGAACGAGTCTCCGATCAGCCTCTACGATCGAGCCTCCGATCAACTTCTTATGATATAGTATCCGAAGAGAGTATCCAATTATCCTCTTATAAGAGATTCTTCGATCAACCTCTTATGAACAAACCTCCACTCATCCACGTATGATCACGTATTTGTTCGCCTTCTCATATATAGGACTCGGCTCTTGGTCTCTCAAGACTCATTCTTTAGCACGACTTATAATATAACATCCACGCGAGATACACTGGCCATGCCTACTGATAGCCTTCATGACATGTCCACGTTTGATTTTATGAGCATGAGTGAGACTCAATTCTCCAATAAACACGACTCATGCGCCTCAGCCTCATGAGCATCACTCAAGTTTTTTTTTTTCCTTCTAAATCATGAATTTTATTACCAAAAAATCAGAATTACAACTTACAAGGCCCAAGCCTAAAAATCAAACAAAACAAAGCTCAAATAGATTTTTACAAGTCAAAACTGATTGAAGCCCATTAAAAATCCCAAATACTTTGAAACTCCTCAAGCAACACCCTGCTTTTTATTTTTAACTGATTTTTATATGCTAAGTTCATGAATAAAACCTAAAGTAAATCCCATCTTCACATTCCAGCTTGTTCAAGAAATCAGGTTTACCTTCATAGTATATAACTGCACCTTTAGCTAGTAAAACTCCCTTCTTAGCCATTGTGTCTGCAGAAAAATTGACCTCCCTATATGCACGTGAGAATGAAATTCCAGGTATTGATCTATAGATAGCATTCCATCTATTAACCACAAACCATGGGACATGTCCATTACTGAAAGCTAACAGTACTTCTTTAGAGTCAAGGTTGAAAATTACTTCCACATACTTTTGCTTGACTGCCCATTCACCAGAACTCACCAGTGTCATCACTTCAGCAAGAAAGTTTGTTGCAATTCCCAGTCCACCATTGGCAGCACCAAGGCAAGCACCAACTCCATTCCTTTCAACAAAACCAAAACCTGAACTATCTGGATTACCTTTTGATGCACCATCACAACATATAAGCACTTGTCCCCATTTAGGTAGCCTAAAAAAACATTGTTTAACATCTGACATGTGAGTTTTTATGCATGTGATCCCAAACTGCAGCAAGACTTGCAAATCATAAATACACCCCCATTTAGATCTTTTTATTCTTATGCCATAAGCCTTTGTAAAAAACTTTATAGTTTGAATCACCTTGCCAAAATTAGGTTATTCATTCTCATGCATCTTCTTATTTCTTGTATGCCACAATTCCACCATCACCTTAAAATAACTGATGAACCATACATCCTAAGTTTCTCCACTTTTACCTTTTGCAGCTTTTAGAATGTCCTCAAATGATGCTGGATTAAGGAAGCCAAATATTCCACCAAGCCAATACCAAATTTTAGTACTAAAACTTCACTCCCATAGTATGTGTCTCATTGTATCATGTGCATTTCCACATAGATAGCACTTTGATACTGTTGAAAAACCTTTTTTACTAATTGTTTCCTCAGTGGCACAAGCACCTCTCAAGATTTTCCACAAGTTTGTAGAATTGTGTGGGTGTATACTAGGATCCCAGACCTGCTTACACCAAGAAACTACATGAAATTTATTCCTTATTTGTTGTGCTGCACTTTTAACTGAGAATTTTCCTTGCAAGTCCTTCTCCCATATTAACCTATCATTCCCACCACCAATAGCTGGAATTTCATTTTCATCAAAGTATTGAAGCATTTGCTCAGGGATTTTCCATACACCATCTACAATTAGATTAGCAACCTTTAAGTTTATATTCATCTGAACATAGTTGTCTTCAGCATGCTTTTCAATTAAAGCATAAATTTTAACCCATTTATCATGCCATATTGATATTGACTTAACATCACCTACTATCAACCTTTTGCCTTCATTTACCTCACTAATAACCCATTTGAGTCCAGGCCAAATTGAAGATTGTTTGTAAGTTGAAATCCATTCATTATTTTTATTCTTGTATTTTGCCCTCATGAATTGATCCCATTCATCCTCCCATGTTTCAA
>JAJJWX010001496.1:0-88594 GCA_023529315.1 Papaver bracteatum | reverse complement strand
TAAGTACCAAAAAACAAAAATAACCTAAAATTATTTAAAATTAAATGAAGACGAGTTTATTTGAGGGATTCTTAATAAATATGTTTTCATTGTAATTTCTTAAATCTCGATTCATTTTGGCTTATTTTTGGAGCAGGGCCTACTGAGATGAGATTGACCTTACTCTTTTTTTATAATAGTTACTTTTTATTTCAAAATGAGATTATTTGTGGTACTTGGATTCCCTCGGGGAATAATTTTTTATATAGAATATGTTCGGTTTTGAGTTTGTACTTATATAATGACTAGAGGTGCGAGTTCTAGGTATTTATATTTAGAACATAAAACAAAAACCCAAGTATCTCCATTTTTAAGACAACAAACAACCACAGGCCATTACGCACGGGTCATATCTAGTAAATAATATACAAAAGGTAAACATGTTGACAGGGCTTTTAGCCAGCCACCTTCAGGTCCCCTACCTTTTTCACCTTTCTTATTACTCCAACACAAAAATGAGTATTATTTTTTTATTTTTTTAAAGTATTATTAAATGAAACTAGTTGGAAGCCTAGCTAACAAGATAAGCTCCAGCAGTACTATTCATTAGTTATACAGGTTGTCTCGCCTCCAGCCGAACCTTATGAAGAACCAATCAAGAGAGCCGAATCCAAATAGTTAAACCCGATCCGTGTTTGTGAGGGTTGGATGCGAATGGATTTTCGAAACCTGCGGTTTTTTATGAGTTGGCGCGAGGACATCACATCCATTGAACACCCGCTAAGGATAATGTTATCATCGTACATATACATGAAAGATTATTATGCAATTAGTGAATGATACATTGAAATATCAACTGATCATAGGCTTTCATGTCGATTTATATCATAATTTTGGTTGTTGTAATAAAAAGGCACCGCTATGTTTACCCATGTTATCTTGCAGTCACTTAGATTTCAAGAATCTATATTTTAAAAATAAGTTACATTGCATTAGTTAAACATTTATTCGTTTTTTTAACCCTCAGATCATCCACATCCAATTAGCTCATCCTCTCCCCGTATATCAAATCAAACGGTAATAACATTTACTACCCAATCTATCGATTACATAACATTTACCGAAATTTCTTAAAATAAGTAGACAACAAGTAAAACAAATACTAGTAGCACATTGAATAACAAAAATATTAGAGAATTAATCACCTAGCAGCCTCTACATAATTTTTTGATCACATCAAGAAAGAAAGAAGAGGAACATCAAGAAAGATACTGTTGGAAAAATACGGTTTTATGAATAAAAATTAAAAATAAAACGGTTTTTCCAAAAATAAAAACACCTTCTAAATTTGTCTCTTAGTTTTTAATGGATCAATTTACCTTATATATTTTGGATTTGGGTTAGGGTTTTATATATATGAATCTCGCTTTCTTGCCATTTGAGAAGAGAACTTCTTCTTCGTTTTCTATGTTTTGGTACGGAGGGTTTAAGTACGTTTCATGTGTTTTTCCACGTGCAAGTTCTAGATAGAATAAGGTTTGAGTGTGCTCTTCTTCAAACTTTATTGAGATTGTTGTATCTTGGAGGCAGATGTCCAAAAGAGGGCTATATCATCATCCTTTTTGGAGTGTAGCAGGCATTCTTGTCTTAAGGACAACATGTTGAACATGCGCCTCAATCCACCATTACCGTTTCTTCTCTTTGTTGTTTAGCAGGGGTGTTCAAGACATCAACAATTGATGACTATGGAGAAGACGCAAAAAAATCAGATAAGTGCCTCTTGTATTATTTAGTTGTTTGATCAATTTTAATTGTTATTCCCCAACAGATACAGCTTACGCTTACAATATTCTCATGAAGAGACATCATTTTCGAATATTATGCCAGTAACAACAAACCCATAGATATGATCAGAATATTACCAACAAAGAAAACAACATGTAAATCAAGAAACAAGCATACGCTATCAACCCCTTATGTTCATCACCACAAGAAGCAAGTTCCACCAGAAGTCGAGTGCAAACTCTAGTCGACCATAACACAAACACTCCGGTAATAACAAAAATACCGTTCCAACCTTTGTGGGATAAACAACGAGAATGCTGAAAGTATCACAATCGGAAACATACAGTAACCAAGAAGACTCAAACAACGATACAAGTCCAAGTTCCCATTTTTTCCCGCTAACATATTAAACACGACGTATAAGAAAAGTGAAGCAACTGAAACCCATCCTAATAGAATTCCGAAATGTAACTTCCCAGCAAGTAATTGAAATAAACCAAATGCCATTAGAAATATAAATGGACCTGATAAGTCTGAATCTTCATAAAGATTTGAATCAACTCTAAACGGGTTCATAATGGATACCGTTTTACGCCAAATCTGACGTGTATTGATACCAAGTTCTTCTAACAAGGAAGTTCATCATCAAATGATACATTACCAATACCAATTGGTGGAGCAGAGAACGATGAGGAAGATGCTGCCACACCAATATCAAATGACATAAATGGAAGATTAGGATTTTTTGGTGGTGTAAATGGTGCAACTGGTGTACGTCTATGGTTCAAGCCATTTCCTGGGTTTCCACCTGACGGAAATACAACTGGTGGAACATTAAACTCTTTTGCCATTACAATAGAAAACTCCTCGGCACCTAGATCCTACGATCAGAAAAAATTGTGTTAAGCTAGTTGAAAACAAAACTATGATCTGATTAAATGTATGAGAGTGAAGAATCAGAATTGAGGAAGTGGTTTGATGCAAGAGAATTGGAATGATTTTTGGGTCTCTGACTCTCTACTTTCCAAATTAAGACAACTGAAAATAACTGTCTTTTCATATCACGTGCCTCAAATTTTACCATCGGAGGGTTCGAGGCCCGGTAACTCTGGCCCATCAATGTGGATCTAGTATTAATCAATGTGGCATTTTGGATTTGTCAATGTAAGTCAACCACAACAGTCTTCTCTGGACTCAATAATGGGATCTCGAAATTCAGATTTTCAATCTTAATGGAAAAATCAAACCTTGTTGATTCATTAGGGTTCCCACCAATGGAAGACGAATCAAGAAGGAGTATCAATATCTAAAACAATGGCGATAATTGCATGTACATCAATGTCAATCTTGTATGTTGCAATACTTTACTCACCAACATTGATTCTTCGTCTTCCAAATCCATCTACTTTGAATAGTTACATGATCCGAAGGTTTATATGTGCTGCTGTTTCTTCTGTTATATCAATCTTTCTTTGTGCCTTTCTTCTCATCCCTGTAAGTAACAAACCCTAATTTTCTTACTGTTATTGGGTTCTTAAAAAATTTTGTTTTTCCTTTTTATGTTTTTTGAAGGTTTGATTGTTTATTAGATATGGGTTTCTAGGAATTGCTATGAAAGTTTAAATTTTGGGTGATTTAGTGAACTCAGTATTAGCAGTGAAGCTTGAGGGTTTGAATTTTCATTATCGTCCTCATTTCTTGATGATACCTGCAATCCATGTTACAAAAACTAGATTTGTTAATCTAATTAGCTTATGACATGATGTGGCAGTTGATATTCCCAGAACATGTAAATGTAATTCTTCGTTATAGTGAAAACACCTATAAACTCAATGTTTGGAGCAGCAACTACTAAAGTAACTCATTGAATAAAATCAGGTCTGGAAATGTTGTATGTTATCATAAATCGATGCTGATTGTATACATGGTGATGACTTTGCTAGGTGGGAAAATGGGGTTTGTCATCTTTGTTCGGACTTTATGGCATCCGGGGCGGATCATATGGTGAGTGGAACATTCTTGGTTTAGATTATTTGGTAGTGAACTAGTTCTAGGCTTCAAAGTGTTGAGCTAGTAATAACTTTTGTGTCACTGTCTTTTAACGATATGCAGATTGGAAAAAGGTGACTGAATTGCAATTTTATGTATGATGCAGTGGAATGCTGTGGTTTATCCTCTCTCCTTAACTTCGCTCTTGTACACTGGATCCTTCGTGACAATGCTTTTATCCCCAAAGAAATCAAGGAAAGAAGAGATTGTAAATGATGATATTTTCAGTTGTTTGAAAAATTCCATCCGGGGGTTTCTTGAGCGCATGACTTCATTAACTTCTAATGTGTTGGCTTGGCGAAATTATGTGGTGGTTCGTATATATCTATAGTAGGCAACTTATTTCTCCTTATATTTGGTTCTGATTACAAGCTGGTCTGTGTGTGGGCGTTCTTCTCAATGAGAACCAAGATTTTGTTTTTGCATTAAGACGACTTCTTAATCGCTGACCTTTTTTATTGTACAGGCACCACTGACAGAAGAGGTGGTATTCAGGGCATGTATGATACCTTTGCTTCTTGTGGAGGATTCAAACCTTATACCATCATATTTTTCAGCCCCATTTTCTTTAGCTTGGGTAAGTCTTCATTTATAATTTATATCGACTTGGCTATTTTTACTTAAATCACCTGCAAGGATTTTTCTTACTTAATTTGGACCCATTCATCTTAAATGTAGTAGAACGGTAACATCTGAATAGAAATGTGAGGATTCCCAGAATGAGCACTGCAATAACAACTTTTTTCCATTTTCTAACGTTCTCCTAGTTAGTTTATCACTATAAAGAGGAACGTTTCCTAGAGGTGGTTTTATACATACTAGACATGGCACCTTTGCTTGTCCGTGAGGAGGATCCAAACCATATACCATTTTCTTCGCCTAAATCTTTATTTATCTTTTGATCCACTTAGCTTTATAAACCTCAATGACTTCTATGGATTTCTGTTGATTTTCCTTACCTTAAATGTTGTGAATGTTATCAGTGTTAAAATTCCATTTTTGCAGCACATTTGAATCATTTTCTGGAGCTATATTTTCAGCAAAATTATACTTTTCTCAAAGCCTCCTTGATCGTAGGTATGCTTTTCCATCATTTTGTCTCTTGCAATTAAATGACGCATTTTGATGGTGTGTAGCTATGATGCAACTAACTAAGGCTGCTATTGTAGTGTTATGGTGCTTTCTCAAGTAACTATATGTCGGTCCAGTTTAATGTGAATACTGATGGGTCACTCAGAATGAGCTAATGTTTATTCATGTTTGTTTGACAGGTCTACAACTTGGGTACACTGTACTTTTTGGTTCATATGCATCTTTTCTCTTCATTCGAACAGGTTTGACATATTTATCCTATAGTTTAGATTGCAAACGGGCATTTTCTTAGCTACTGTGTGTGTGTCAAATAATTGCTCATTTGAACCATGTCTAAGGCTGTTTGGTTCTGTGTGTGCAGGACATCTGATAGCTCCTGTTGTCGCTCATGTATTTTGTAACATAATGGGATTGCCGATGCTATCATCACAAAGAAAAGGTACCCACATGATATTTACTGTTAAATTCAGATGTTACCTTCAAATCATAAGAGACCTCAGTTTCTTGTCTGTTATTATTGTTTCAGGATTATCAATTGCTGCAACTGTAGCTGGATTTTTGGGTTTCATCTGGTTTCTGTTTCCAGCAACAAATCCAAATCTGTATAATTACAGAACCGATAATTGCCTGTGCTGGCATGGATACTGTACTTTGAGTTAAACTCTGTAAATCGCAAAAACAAGATATATTATTGACGAGCTATGTTCGGAGAAAAAGATACCCATGTCCTTTGTACTACTCATTCAAGTTGGTTCTGTCCACTTGCAAATGAATTGTTCGATTTGTTGTTTCTTCGTCTTTCAAAAGTTCAATCTTGTCAGTTAAGCCGGGTAGAAACTTTAATCTGAAGAAAAATCAGGAAAACTTCAGTTCTTCAAGTCAGGTGAGGGATTACAGGTCAGATGCTGACTAGACCTGAAGAGGGAGTAGTATTTAGATACTGAAGTTGAAAGTATGCTTTGGAAATGCACAAGGCTTGCTCCCCATCCTAACTAGGTTGGCACTTGGTTACCACATTTCTGCAATAGCCTGTACAATTTTGTACACAGCAGTCGGTTCCCCAAATCCGACAGCAGAGAACTATACAGATATTGTTTTGTTTCTCCTCTTCAATTCAAAGTTTTCAAACTCTCTCTACAGAGAGCGAGCGAGAGGGATAGAGATGGCAACGATGATGATGCATCATCGTGTGCAAATCTTGAGAAATTCATCTCCAATCCTCAGTTATTCGTTATTACCAAAATACCCTTCTTCTTCTTCTTCCTTCTTTCGCCATACTCCGCCTTGCTCTTACAAGAATCACCATCACCATCATCAACCCAAGTTCTTCTCCAATCGCCAGTTCTCCACCATCACTACCCCTCTCTTCTGCTCTAAAGCTTCAGACCAACTTTCCGATGTTGTGGTGCAGAACAAGACGTCTATAGTTGGGGACTTGCTGGATTATCTGAACGAGTCGTGGACTCATTTCCATGCTACTGGTATGTGTAAATTTGGTAGCTTTTTCTTAATTCAATCATGGGTTTTCCACCATTTTTAGCAATTTATTTGTTTTGAACAAGAAATTGATGAATTTTTTGAATTTCGTTATCAATTTGTTAAATTGGGCCGAGTCTTCTCCAATTTTAGCTTAATTTTTTTCATGAAGTAATTGTTATTGTAGTTGAAGAGATTTTAGGGTTCAGGATTGTGATTTCAGGGTTCAGGATTGTTATTGTATTGTTGAAGTAATTTGAGCCTGCCATTTGCAGCTGAAGCAAAGAAACAGCTACTAGCTGCTGGGTTTCATTTGCTGAATGAGAGTGAGGAATGGGACCTTAAACCTGGTGGTCGCTATTTCTTTACTCGGAATATGTCGTGTTTGGTTGCCTTTGCTGTTGGGGAAAAGTGAGTAGAGCATCCTTACCTTTTAGAACATTTGAATTCCGTAGTTCTATTAAGAATGAATTGAAATGTGGGAGATGGATTGCTATTGATTGGATTTTTGGATGGATAAAAATTAGAAATCAGAAAGTAATCGATAGGTATTTGATAACTGGAACTGCTTTGCAGGTACACTGCAGGTAATGGTTTTCATGCAATTGCTGCTCACACTGATAGCCCGTGTTTGAAACTGAAACCCAAGTCTGCGTCGCTGAAATCCGGATATCTTATGGTCAATGTACAAACTTATGGAGGTGGTTTATGGCATACATGGTTTGATAGGGATTTAAGTGTTGCTGGAAGGGTTATAGTCAAAACTGGTGATGGGTCCTATGAGCAGAAGCTTTGAAAGTTCCAAGAGGCCTTGACAAATGTTACGAGTTCCAACATTGGCTATCCATCTTGACAAGTAAGTCGCTTGATGAAGTTAAACAAATTTTCTACTAGTACCTACTTGTTGCGTGAATGTTCTTTTATGCCTCATCTGTTATAAAGGGTAAACGGATGATGGGCGGATAACCAGATTTTTGTGCTTAACTTCGTAGTTGAATGCTTTAACGTATTTCACCATTTAGGACAAACTTCTCACATGCTAAACCATGTGAGCTATATGGCTATAATCTGACGAGGCATTTCTGTTCCAACCTTGAGAACACAAACTTGCATATGCTTGTGAACCATTACTTTTACATATGCTCACCCTGCAGAAATTGACTCTTCAATTTTTAATGTAATTAACGCCCCCTTCTAATCTATTTTGTTTTTTTTGTTATTTCAAATTGAGAATTTCGTTTTACAATATGATTAAGTTAGTATGCTGATTCGCACCATCTGCTGTCTTTTCTTTGTTTAGCACAGTGAACAAGGATGGGTTCAAAATAAACCTAGAGACTCAGCTCGTGCCACTTCTTGCAACAAAGTTGGAGGAGCCGTCAACGGAGTCCAAGGATAAGACAAAAGTGTATCATCATCCACTACTAATGCAGGTTTCTTCTCTTTGTCTTGTACAATCAGTTGTGGAGTAACACCTTAGCTACTTCATCCTAAAAAGTAAAAACCATATGAATGTTTGCTTATGGCATAGAGAACCAAATGCTGGGGCCATCTAAAAAACAGAATTAGATAATTCCTTCACAAACTAGTCAATCCTTTGTGACAATGATATGTGTCTGGTTATATTTATGTAGCCATTTGTCAACTATTTACCCAATAGCAAAAAAAACAAAAGCACAGATGGTTGTTATTCTATAAATCTATCTTTTCTAGACTGGGTAACTGATTTACTCACATGTTGGCCACACCAATGGTAAGTGGTATGCAACATAGACTTAGACATGTCATGTTTGTAAATTACAGTTGATAAATGTAGTTACTGAATGTTTAGATTTCTACTGCTCATAGCCTATAATTGGCCAAGCACATGCTGGGACCCTCTAAACACAATGTTTTTTGCATCTAGCTAGTTAGTTGTTTGGTGACAAAAATATGTGCTTAGTTTGTGTATCTGGTCTTTGTTTTTTTTCTAATCTGTTGACGGCTGGAAATGGAAAAAGATGGTTACTGACTTATTATTATTCTCCTAGTTAGCCAATTAGTATAACTTCTGCTTTTGATGGTATGTGACTACAAACTCTGGGGGAACTTCATCTACAGTACTTAAGTTTCTTCGTGTATACACCCTCTTTAACATGTCAACCTTGCAAATTACAAGTGCTTTAATTGTGTGGTTTCTGCTGCCTGTAAGAGCTAATAGCTATTTCCTAACATTGTACCCATCTTTTTCCAGATTTTGTCAGATGAGCTGGGCTGTGATGTTGAAGAAATTTTAAGCATGGAATTGAATGTTTGTGATACCCAGCCCAGCTGTCTTGGAGGCGGAAACGATGAGTTTATTTTTTCTGGAAGGCTGGACAACCTTGCTTCAAGTTATTGTGCATTGAGAGCTCTAGTTGATTCTTGTGAATCACCTGGATCTTTGTCAAGTGAACAGGCTGTCCGGATGGTTGCTTTATTTGATAATGAAGAGGTAGGTTCTGTTTAGCTATTCTGCATTTCCTTGCAACTGCTGTTAGAATTTTTGCCTTTTCCATGTATGCTCCATTCAGATATTTTATAGCTTGAAATTAATGGCCGTCCCTTTTAATCAGTTTATGCTATTTCCAAACTACATATTAGCTCATAAAGTAAATTCCATCTCTTCTTTGTCCAGGTGGGATCTAATTCAGCACAAGGAGCTGGTGCACCTACAATGTTTCAGGCCATGAAACGTATAATTAGTTGCTTGGGCAATGAGTGTGCGCGTGAGGGTGTTTTTGAGCGTGCACTTCATCGATCTTTTCTCGGTACGCTATTATCATGTTTTTCAACGTTCCTTGTTTAAATTAGCAGGCCTACAGATTGCAATTATTGCTACCTGATTAAGATATTTATGTGGGGCACATCCTGCATATAGTAATTTCATTTCATCTGTTGTTTCTTTGTAGTTTCTGCTGACATGGCTCATGGGGTTCACCCTAATTTTGCTGATAAACATGAAGAACATCACCGGCCAGAATTACACAAGGGGCTTGTCATCAAACACAACGCAAATCAACGCTACGCCACCAGTGGAATAACAGCTTTTCTATTCAAAGAAGTTGCTAAGATGCAAAACCTTCCTACCCAGGTTCACAATTTGAATTTTGGGCCTTCCAGTTCCAGCCACTAGAAATATATCTTACTAAGCTAATTCATAAATAAGATTGTGCTAACTCTATCATTCTTGTATAGGAATTTGTGGTGAGGAATGACATGGGATGCGGCTCAACTATTGGCCCCATACTTGCTTCAGGGGTCGGCATCCGTACTGTAGATTGTGGTATCCCACAGCTTTCTATGCACAGGTACCCATTTTTCCTACCTTGTTGAAATTACTCTGTTAGTAAAAAAAAAAATGAGGTCTTACCATGCTAACCCTCAAACACATCATCTTTTGGTAAGTTCTTGGATCTGGGTGTTGCAGTGGTTCCATACCCAAATGATCTCGAACACAAATCCCAAGATCTTTAATAGTCTCAAATCTCAACTCTGATCCCAATGCTCAGAATCCCTGTCATGGCCAAGTCCTCTTTTCAGCTTCTTCCTCTTTTTGAGTTACTCAGTGTAAAGATGGTCTGTATGAATACAGAAAAGCATGATATTGAGCTAGAAGACTAGTAGTGATATGGATTATGGGCCACTGATAGCCTGATAGTACTTGAAACTTGGGGCCAGAAGTACGCTATAGGTTTTTGTCAAATACCTTGTCATGTCTATAGAGAGGGGGTGATGTCCTTATGTTCGCAACAATTTCAAACTAAATTGAAACCAAATTTGACCTTTTTGTAAATCTACAGTTTTTTTTTTTTTTTTTTTTTTTTTTTTGGTACCAAGGTATGCTCTTTGCTCTGACGGCAATATTAAATGGTAGAAATAAGATTCTCTTATTGCAACTCAATCTCAACAAAAAGCAAAAGCAAAGCTATGTTTCTTGATTTGGTATCCATTTAGTTAAGAAGAGAACAGTTTGCTTAAAGATACATACTGATATTGGAAAAAAAAAATTCCTTTTTTTGGTTTGGTTGCAGTGTAAGAGAAGTATGTGGAAAAGAAGATGTTGATATTGCTTACAAGCATTTTAAAGCATTTTACCAGACATTTTCGAGCATTGACAAGAAGCTAAGCGTCGATTAATTCCCTGGGTTTTTTTTTTTTTTTTTTTTTTCATCTTTAAACCATTTTTAGTGTGTTCTTGATAATATAAACAGAACTTGAACAGAATTGAAAAGACTACATAAAACACTTCATATTTCATTTCTATGTCTTCTTCTTAGATAACATCTTTGGAGGTCAGCTTAACTTGATGATTACATTAACAACCCCCCAAAATACCCGGAAACAAGAAACATAAAGTAGCTGATAAGACTGATTATAGAACACCCCCCCCCAGTGAAACACAAAATACTAGCTAAGTACTACTACTGCTGTTCTTCCTGTTGTATAGACTAAAGACTATTCCCATTTCCCACTACTTAACATCCATTCCTCCTCCTCCCCCCACTTTGGTGAAGATTTTCGACTAAGATCAGGGTTTGCTGGAACTAGTCAAGCCTTGATTAGTAGAGGTAGCAGAATTCTTGTTGGGGCTTGACTTAGTTTTTTTCTGATTTGCTTTAGATAACTTCTGCTTGAGTTCAGATAACAGTGCTTGATTCTCTTGGTTGAGAAGCTGTGCTTTCTTCCTAAGCCTTTCATTCTCTTGAATTATGCAGTAGTTCTGCAAGTATAGCTTTGCATTCAATCTTTCCATGACTCCCTGAAAACACACACAAAACAAAAACAATGAGAAAACTTTATTAGAAAAGATAGAAGAAGAAGCTTCAATGGAACAGAGCAAAAGCAGAGAAAGAAAATTTAAAGATCCATAACATGCATGATACTAGGAATCAGAGGAGACAGGAAGAGATATAGATAGACCGAAAGAAAACAAAGGTGGGGGTTGGATACCTCAAAAAACAAAACAACTGAAACAAAAAGGAAGAACAGAGAAGAAGAAGAATGTCACCTTTTAGGTTGTTGTTGTTTAAGGTGGTTAAGAGCTTAGAATAACTGTAAAAGCAAAGGAGATTTAGAAAGCAGAGAGAGCTTGACAAATGACTAAAACTAGGAAAATGGGATGTGAAGAGGTGGGGTTTGTTTATTCCAATTTATAGAGGATTTTCTAAGAGAGAAGGGCAGTGACTCTAGTGAGAGAAATAGAAAGAGAGAGAGGGTAGAGAGACATGCATGGTCTGTTGTACACTCCATAAGACAACTGTTGCAGACACAACAATCATGCATATTCTTTGCAATAACTCTTAATTCTTTCTTCTTGTTTTGTTCGTAGTAATAACAGGGAAAGATTTTAAATGTTTTGAGACATGATTATATTTTGTGATGGCGTCATTCTAATAATGATCTTGTGTGCAAAAGTTTTACAAGGGTATTTTGGGTATAATAATGAATAATTGATGTTGTGTGCGGAAGTTTACAAGGGTATTTTGGGAATAAAAATGACTTTGTGCAGAAGTTGTAAGGGTAGTTTAGGAATTTAAAAAAGTGTGATGTTTCCAAAATTTTGTAAATGATGACAGAGAGAAGGGAAGAGAAAGAGCCGTCCGCAGAAAAATTGTAATGATGCATGCAGCAGAGGAGGGTTTGGGATGGGGCTCGAACATATCCCACGCACTATTCCCCTCCATTTCCTCATCCACCACCACCACATCCTCCACCACCTCATTTATCATCATTATGGCTCTTCTTCACCATCTCACCCCTTCTTCTTCTCTAAGGCACTGTTTGTTGAATTGTTAAGTCTTAATCCAACTCTTTTGGTTCATTGCAGAGTGCATGGACGGGTGTTAAGTCTTAATCTAAGTCTCTTGGTTCATTGCAGAATGCATGGACGGGTGTCTGCAAGAATTAAAATCCAACTGAAATATTACCAATACCTTTATAATAACCATGAAAATGTGAAATTTTTTTCCCTCACTCTTCTGACAAAGTTGAATTTGATTTAGCAAGAACAAACATCCCTTTAGTATTAAATGTACCCACTGGTATTTTAAGCTTTTAATTTATGTTTATTACGTACCTTGGGACTATAATGATGGTGGTGGATGATGAATTTATCCTTTGTTCTGTATAAGAAGTTACTTGTAACACTGCCCATAATCTAATTTAAAAGACTCAAAGCCATAATTACATTTTTCTTTTTATCCTTTTCCAGATATCCTTTTAAGGGAACTCTATAACCTAGGTTATAGCTAGAGGTCTTAATTAAGAAGGCAATAAATCCCTTTTCAAAAGTTTTATTAAAAAATTAAGTTTTAATTATTTCTATTTATTTATTTTTCAAAATTAATCAATTTTAAGAACCCCCACAAAAAAATAATGAAATAATTTGAAACTCCAAATGAAAAATTAACACCCCAAATGGCAGCAATGACATGATGATGGGTTCATGAGGAACTCGTTTAATCAAAATAATTAAGATTAGAGAGATGATTAAGTAAGCTCATAGTTTTTTCATTCTACACATAATCACATTCTTTAGGTTTATATCGAAATGATGATTATGAAGGGCTAATATGGTCTTAAAACTTAAGTAGAAACAAGATTAACATTTGGGTACTTTTAACTTTTAAGTTAATTACTAGAGTGATAATCATGATTAAGCAGCTTACTACCAATGGGCTGTTAAAACTATTCACAATCTTTTTATCTTTGTAAGTTTTTTTTTTTTTTTCATTTTCAAAATGATGATCAGTATATAAGACAATATCCATGATTATGGGTTTCGTGAACAACAACAAGACCATGAAATAATTTACTATTACGCAGACCTAATAATTATTATCATAAGGCTGCAGCTAGAAATAAAGAAAAAACGCAAGCGCATTCAGAACAAATCCAAGAGCTAGAAGTTACTACTTGTGAAGGGAGTACAATGCAGCATTAGAAACCATGTCATGACTCATGAGAAATCATTCTTTCTTAATGAAGGCTATTATTGGGGCGTCACATTATATTAATTATATTAGAGGGGCGTCACCTAATAGGATAAAAATGGGTTACCCATAAGTAATATCAAAAACCCTTTATCAAAAACTCTTTATCTCAAATAATTTTATAATGACTAAACAACCCTTATGTGGTTAGATTAATGATAAACTAATAATTAGATTGATAAAAAAAATTATATAATTAGTGAAAAATCATATTAAGTGATTTTGGTGGGAAGAAAAAGTTGAAAAAAATGGGAAGTTTTGGAGATTTTTTTCAAAGTAAAACCCTAGATTTTAAATCACCCAAACAATGTTCTTTTTATTTCTCAAAATTGATAAAAGTAAGTAAAAATTGAATTTTTAAGCTTTTCAGAGCGGTTTACTTTGGTTTTCCTTTCGTAGTCAACCGTAAGACAAATTTACGGTTAGGTGATGATGAACTCTAACCGAACTAGGTAAAATTAGGAAAACGTAATTTTAAACCGATTCTACTGGTTTTTTTGGTGGAAACCTAACGTAAATCGATTCTACTGGTTTTTGGTCGAAACCCAATCGTAAATCGATTACTGGTTTTTTTTTGTCGAACCCAACCGTAAAACAGATTCTACTGGTTTTTTTGATCCACCTAATCAAATCGATTACTGGTTTTTTTGGTCGAACCTAATCAAAATAGTTACTAGCGGTTTTGTTGAGGAAAACCCAACCAGAATCGGTTCTGAAACCTAATTTTTTCTAAGATTTCAATCAATCTAATCATTTCAGATGCAATTGGTTTGTTGATTACCATCACTTCTATCAATATGCTTCTTACGCAACTTTAATAGAGAATTCAATCAAGATTATAAGTTTTTCAACTCACGATTGATCGATGATGGTGATGATTTTGATTGGAAAAAAGGAGAGGAGGGAATGATTTATGGTTGATGAAGGAGAGGAAGTTAAGAAGAAGAAGAAGAAGAGGAGGAGGAGCAGATCTTTGAATGAGAATTAGGTTTTGATTTTAGTTTTAGTTTTTAGGTTTTGATTTTAGTTAAAGGGTAATCTAGACATTTTGTATTAAATCAAGAATACCCCATAACCAATTTTTTGGTCACTAAAAATCCAAGTGAAGCCCCTCTATTGGAATGTGACGCCCCAATAATAGCCTTCTTCTTAATATTCATGTTAATTTGTCCCATATAATCATTTTTTTTTCCGTCATTCATTCACATATGTGCCAACCGTATGATGAAACAACATAAATGGCTAGTAGAGGGAGGTGGTTTAGTTATCTTTCGCACCATCTCCCCAACCAAAATCGGTCTTGTTGACAAAGAAAAAAACACACACTTAACTAGCTGTTTATGTTGGAAATCGGTTCTTTGAAAATGTTTTGTTGTTTTGGGTGCAATAAAAATCAGTTTCCAATACGATAAAATAAATTTTTGGCCAACAAAATATGCATGCGCTCGGAGGAAGACATAACTCGTCTGTGAATATATATGGGCAAGAAATTAATTTTACGCTCATTAGTTTTGAAATTTATTTTCTCTTATTCTAGCAAGTTTGATTATGAATACCGAGTTCCATATCCACTGGGAGTAGAATTCTTAGATACAATTATGATAGTCAAAAAAGAAAAGAAATCATACGAAAAAGCCATCATATTGTCACGTACGAATGTATAATTTCATGCACTACTCATAAAAGTTGTGCCGGACATACCAAAGCTCGAATTTGCTTTTCCAACTAAAGTATAAGGTTGTAGTCATTTGGTGTGGGTTTTTTTTTTTTTTTTTTTGAAACCAAACTATTTGGTGTGGCTTGATTTGTTATGCGTCCGTTATACTTTTTCAGTACCACTTTTGAGCAAAAACAGCTTTGGGCACCTGATGGGCCAAGGTCTAGTCTTGGCTAAGGGCTAACCTAATTTGTTCTTGCTTGAAAACCCCATTGGCATTGGCAAATCCTATAAATATTTGAGATGGGTAACTAAACTCTTTCATCATAACTGTGATTGATCTTGAAAAACGTGTTCACATCAACTATGGTTAAGATGATGACCATGATGAATGATGATCTCTAAATGTTATTATTGGTTTTCTTCGTAGGCTTTGAGAGGGGTGTGGAATAGGCTACTCATTATGAAAAAGTAGCATATTCATCCCTTGGACAATATGTACATGGGGGTTGCATTCAACTTCTACTATTTACCTAACCCTATTAAAGATGAATTTAAGAGATGCATACTGCAAAACAAAAACAAAAAAGATAATGACAGATTTTAACATCTTAACTTCTACTTAAAAACCTTTCAAACTTCAAACCATAATAATTTGATTTTTCATCATCTATTGTTTCTAGTGATGGATGGGTAGTCATTACTAAATTTTAATCATATCATCTCCAATGGGGGATAATGATGGAGATGGACGTAATGTGCATCATCGAGGAGGAGAGGGTTAGAGTCGTTAGACCAGAAAAAGAAGAAGAGACCCTAAGTCTATAACCTTGCAAGAAATCAGTAGTTCAACTAGAACTAGAACCTTACACAAACAATTCCGAACTGAATTTGGTCAGGGTTTTTCAAGTTCCCAGATCAATTGCAAAGTGGGGACTCAGCAGCACTAACATAGTATAGATCATAAACAGGACCGGCAAAGAGAAAAGCAGAGATACAGAATTCAATTTGCGCTCATCGGAACTCGGTCAATATTACATCAGAATTGGATAACAGTCTTATGTTCCAAACTATTCCTCACCTGCACAAGGAAACATGAAAAAGAAAAATGCATCTTTCCCGTGTGCAGACCTTTGAAAAGTACTGCAACAATCTTGATACCAGGAAATCTTGGACATACTAGTATTACATGGACATACACAAGAAGCTTTACAAATGCAAACCTAAAACATCTTTCTCATTGTCAGTAAAATTGAAAAACTGGTCAGTTCTGAACTCAAAAAATGGAAAGCTGAACGACAATTTGTCAATTTCTCATTGTCGAGCTCCCCACCCCCTTCCATATCCACCATAGTTAGATCGGTCTTACGTTTTCATATTAAGCTTGCCAGAGTATCTATTACAGAAAAACTTTAACAAAACAGCAAAATATAGAACAACAAGACGAATTAACCCACTTTAATCATGGATTCCAATTTGTATACAAGTTGTTGAATATTCATAAAGATAAGAACAAATTATAAAGAGACATTATAATCAAGATTCAGCTTGACAAAGAATAAAGTACCCAGAAACTTGATTTCATGTCCATCAAGTTATAATGCAACAACTTTCCGTACACATGCAATTCATATTCCATATGGCGTCTAAAGGATAAAGCTACAATAAGTGCTAGTTTATCATGTGGTGATATTTATGACCTCACAATGTCATAATAACCTCAAACTATGTAGTTTCAGTATAATGCATATTTTAACAAAGACTTTAAAGAAGCAAAATTTTGACATCTGACATCAAATTTGAAAAGTTTCAAGCCTACAAAATGTTTCAAATGTAGAAATTTTCATTTCAATATTAAAGCCAAAATGATGGCGCATTACATTTCTAGAGTTCAGGCTTACAAAGTAACTAATGCCCAATACTACCCTTTGCTAGTATATGATCTCCAAAAAGATGAGATATCTTTAAACAATTTCCTTTTTCTTTTTCATTTCCAAATTCCATGGAAATCTACTATTACAACACCAAAAGAAAGAAACCAGAGCCAAAATACAACTTATCTGATCCCACATATCACTAAACATATCAGAAATATAATGAATTCAATGATATATAACCACGGGAGGAACTTTGAATTTGTTGGCAAGGAACGGAATTACCTCTGGGTTTTCCACCAAATCGCGATAGAAAGCGTATTCTGCTTGATAATCGTGCAAATGAAGCTCCACCTTCTGATTAGTATGATAATGGTGCTTTGCAACGACAGATTTCCCAAACCCAAATATACTGACCTTATCACAGATACCCAACGCAAGCATTACAGCTTGCATACCAGAAGAGTAATGAAACATACTTCCATCGTGCGAAGGAGCCCATTCTTCAGGCGATTTCCCAGTCTCCTCCGTAAACAGTTTCAACGAATAATACTTGACAATTCGAGAACACAAGACATCAAACCTCGCATCTGTAAAAAGCAACGGAGCTTTATGCGTAGAATTGCATAATGTATAATCCATCAAATGTATTGCTTGACAAATATACATAACAATCGGAACCTTTTCACCATAGGGATGACAGAAACACGTCTCCCTTCTAGCACAAAGATGCAATATATTGCTATTCACAAACGAAACACTAGTTTTGGACCCCACATTCTTCTCATACCCTCTAGTCTTCGCATTATTCAACCGAATCACAAACTCATGCTTATCAATCATATCCCCATACTCATTCTTCAACAGAATCCCACTATTCCCCACCACTGCACACGAATCATACTTCCTCCCATCCAAATTCACCAAACCATAATGCTCATCCACCGGCCTTTTCACTTGACTAATCAACCCCCCCATAACATCACCACCTTCAAACCTCTTATTCCTAAACCAGTCCCTCAGAACTCTACGAAACTCTAACCAATGTCTATAATACTTCGGCGCACGAAAACTAACAGGTATCCCACGAGTAGACGACCTATACTCACTCCCTCTAATACGGTTATTATACGATGATATCGATCTATGTCTCCCTCCACCATAACTCCCCTGTAACAAATTCTCAATCTCTCTTTTCGTTTTCTCTTCTCCTATATCAATCTCTGCATATTTAATCAATGTTTTATTCATTTCATTTCCTTGTTGTAATCTCAATCTCTGAGTGGATTTGGAACTACTGAATACTCTACGAACTGCGATTTTACAACTCATTGAAGTAGCAATAGCAATGAATAGAAACACAGTAAACACTAATCTCAGAGATCCTTTCATTTCTAGTATAGATGAAATCTTCATCAGACTCCTTATTTTACTAAATCAAGAAAATCAAGAACATTTCAACAGATCCTAACAACTATTTTTAGTAAATTCATACTCACATCTGTTTATTGCTTACCGGAATGTGACTTGCCGTTTGATCCGAAATGCTGATCTTGGGGTAGTGTAAAGCCCTAGCTCTGGAGGAGAATGATGAACCATAGATATTGAAGTGGAAATCTTGCCATTTTTTGTTTCTCTCTGAGTCTCTTTACAGCTGAAAGTGATAAAACCAGAGAGATTCTTTTTTTTCTTCTTTGGTACTCCCCAGGAATAAAGGAGATGCTCTCTGAAGAGCAAAATGAGGGGTTCTTTTTGTGATAAAACCAGAGATTTTTTTTTTTTTTTTTTAAATTGGTTTTATAGAAACTAAGTGTGATTAAGAGATCATTTATTGCAAAATTGATATCTTTACGTAAATGATTTTTGAGTAAAATGAGTGCTCGATTGTTTTTGGCCGTTGGATTGGAGGGGAGACGTGTGATGTGATTGACTGATGTTTTGTCGGTGTGATTTTATATAGTGCAAGTGGGAGTTTAATATAATTGTGTGATTCTCAAGTGCGAAGTGAACTAGGTTACTTTTGCTTGTAATGAACGAGAGCTGATATTGTTAATTAATTGGAATATTGTTGTACTAATTCAATTGTTAATTCATTTGATGGTTTAATTGATTGATTATTGAGCCCATAGATTTTGGTTTAGATGGATTGCAAATGCATTAATCATGGATCCATGTACTTCCTTGACACATGAAGGAAAATCACCTTGACAAATAATGTAACTTTGAGCAATGGTATCGGTGGAAATGAACTAAATTGTGATGACGAATTTAAGATAAATGAGTTAAGTTGTCACAAGATAAAAAAAATTATTTCAAATTGGTTAGAGAGAATAGATTAAAAGATACATAAACCGTGTACATATGTGTATATACAATTGAAGAAAGAGCGAAAAACTAAAAAGAAAAACAGCCAAACAAAACTAAAATAATAAAATTCTAAATAGTAAATATACAAAAAAAAACTTTAAGCGGACTTGCAATTGGCATTTGAAAACAAAAATGCAACTTGCAAATCAAAATGGAGAAAACTAACTATTAGTATCAATTATTAGACTCAAATTTATTATCTTAATTCAAAACTAGTTCCAAACCTTTGGATTAAGGATATGCTTGCCTGGGCATCAAACATGGCCAGGAATCGTCTGTCACCAAAACACCCTCCCTGTCCCTGTCCCAGCCAGTCCCAGGGCGCCACGTGGACAGGGAATAAAAAAAAAAAAAAAAAAGAGAAAAAAAAAATGTGAGGGGGACAAGGGAAGGCCGCTGTCACAGACGATTCGAGCCCATCAAACATCGATCGAGGAAAAAAAAAAGTTTACCTGTAGTTCTCTTTTCTTTTATGTTGTTTGTACGACTGTTTTTGACTTTTACCATAATCTAGCTCTTTCCTATCATAAATCTTATTTTCCTCTTGCATCATCCACAGTAATTATTTAATGTAATGTCAACCAAGTTACTAACGAAACCTTACCTAGTTTCGTTTGTCCTAGTTGTAAAATTGAGTTAGGTCACACCTAAGGGTGAGTTTTGTAGGAGTAAAAAATGTTGGCTATATACCTAGTAGGTACTAGCTTGACAAGAGCATGAATACATATTGTACATTATTTGCATTGATATATTTGGAATCAACCTTACCACAAAACAAAAACCCCATCCTTGACGTACTACACGCAATTATATTGCTAGTTTATTCCCGATTGTGAAAGTTATGGAAGGCCCATGAGCTTGATGGTTTGACATGTTCAAGCAGGCTCATCAAATTTATTCATAGAATAAAATACTTTTCTCTCCAAGATGTAAGATGAATGATGGTCGTGGTTAAAAAATTGTAATACCAGTCTATTTTTTTATCAAACATTTCTCTCTTCTCTCTCTTACTCCTTTTTCTTCTCCAACAAAACCATCAAAAATGGACTAGATCTGAGCAGATTTCTTCATTTTTCCTTGCTTTCTAGGTTAGTTGGTAGATTAGTTTGGTTTTTATTATGTTTTCTTGTTAGCTACACCATTTTGGTGGTTTTATCTACTCTTTTGAGGTTTATCTTCTCTTTAATGACGATTCTTGGTTATTGGGTTGGGTTTTTAGATCGATAGTGATGCTCTCCAAGCTCTCCAACGACGAAATCTTCATCTTGGTTATCTTCGGCGACGAAATCTTCATCATCAACTTATTCGGCGACGGAATCTCCATAGATGGTCTTTTTGACGACGAAAGCTTCATCACTAGCTATAAGAGATTTGAGCAAATCACTCCTATTTTGGGAGCATTTCTTTCTATAGACGAAAAACAAACTAAATGGTTGGAATTTAATTTCGAGAAAAACCATCCTTCTTCCGATTTAATCGGATCTTATTCATACATGTATTTGACTTACTCCGGTAATCCTTCTCTTTCTCTTGTCGGATTTCTCGGTATTGTACTCTTACGGTATGTTCTTGTTACTTTGTATTCTCTTATCTTCGATCTTAAACTCATTGTAACCTTGAAATTTCATTAATGAAAAGGTTACTTGTTTATCAAAAAACAAAAAAACAAAAAAATGCTGGTCGTGGTTGCAAAGTTTTATAGTAGTCGTATATCCGTGATGGCCAGCCTGTCTAAGTAGTAACAATGGTAGAGTTACTAGAGTAGCTAGGAAAAACATTTACCAATCCTTAATTACACTAAAATCCAACCGTCGGATTACCAAAGATTAAAAGCTTAGCAACGAGTACAAAATTCTATTTGTATCTCTCTATGCTTATTTTTGGTAGGGACGTAGATTTTTATTTGAATAATATATCCCGAATATATCAGCTTCAAATTCGCTGCCATTTATGATTTTTTAGGAAAAAAAGGCGCTAAAATGAGAGATAGTGTAAAAATAGAAGTGTGAGTGGATCTTCCCTCGTATATAAATCTTTTTTTTCAACAAACTCAACAAACTTTTTTTATCGATAAAATGTTTGATGTTGATGAGTTTCAAACTCTTCTCATTGATATCATGATCAAACGATTTTACCATTATACGATAGTGGCATCCGGCAAAAAAAATCCGACAAACTTTGAACGCAAAAGAGAATTCTCTCCCTAAACACGAAATTGTAGGCCCATTATGTTTATGGGCCTAATTGATCTTAGCTTAGTGAAAATTACACCACACCAAGGGGTGAGCATGGGCCGGTATGGACCGGTTTTTACCTTATCCGCATCCAATCCAATTCAAATTTGGCATCCGCATCCAATCCAACATCCAATGGATGCACAGATGAACGGATTGGGTGCGGATAATCCAATGAATTTGTATTAGTTAAAATTTATAATGAAAAAATAAAACCAATATAAATGATTTCTTATAGAACCTACACATTTTATATATGTAGATAAATATATAAGTGCCATGGACAACACTCCAAGTAAACACCTTAAAAATTCCAAAACTATCTATATATTTTCTAGAAACTATATAAATGCCCTTAATCTAACAAATATGAATGTCCAACGGATTTCAAGGTTGCATCCGTGCCCAATCCGTAATCCGTTGGATTTCAAAAATCTCATCCGCATCCAATCCATTAGCAAATGGTCCAGGCATCCATTGCTAAAATACGTTTGGTCCCGGTTAAATCCGCGGATTACGGATAAAATGCTCACCCCTAGCCACTCCCATTCTTCTTTACTATCAAACCCATGCCCAGAAAAGTTCACAATCGCACCCATTTTCTCGGTGAAAATTTCTCCCACACCCAGATTTTCTAAAATTATGTTATTCCGAGATTTCTTTTCTTTCTTCATAAAGCGAGAGGCAAAAAGAGGAATTAAGAGATCGGAGATCATCATCTACTGTTAATATTGAGGATTCAATCTTTGGAAATGGTGACAAGAAATATGACGACGATAACACCCTAGAAGACATAACCTAAAATTCAGTTCAATCTTTCTTTTGTTGCTTTAGATTTTGATGATTTGATTGCGTACGTGTTTTTTTTCTTCAATTTGATAAAACTCGTTTAAGATCTGGAAAATATGATTTCGAAATAGGGCAGAAATTGAAGAGGGATTTTGGAGAAGATGGAAGAAATCTGAGATGGGTTTACGTTTAATTACAAATCAGTTGGAGTTAAGAATGTTTCTGTTGTTAAAGATAGAATTTAGGTGTTGGTTGTTGGTTACTCAGGGAGAAGAAATTAATGACGGTGATAAACAGTGCAAGTGGGTGTTTGTTGTTGAATTAAGACCGAAATGGAATAAGGGTTTGTTGATAGTGAGATTAAGATGGTGATTGGGAAGGATTTTCTGAGTTTTGAAGAAACCAGAGTTGAAGCAGATCGAGATACAAGATAAGAGATGATGCTGCTGATTTATTAGGAGATAAATAGATGAAGGTTAGGGTTTAATCGACAGATTATTGTTGCTGCTGTTTCAATCGATTCTGCTGATGAATATTAAGAATGGGTTCGTGGCTCAGATGAAAACGAAGGTGATGATGTTACTGTGAAATAGAGAAGATGGGTTCACTACGGGAAAAATATACATTTACAACTGGGGTTTTACAACTCTTTGCTAAATATCGTAGAAAGTCATATGTTTTACAACTAGTTTCAAAGGAAGAGTTGTCGTATATCATCACTACCAACCCTTAGGAACAAGGGGTTGAGCTAAGAAAACAAACAACAACTCCTTAAGAAAAAGAGTTGTGACGATATTTAGCTATAACAACTCTGTTCCATAAATGTAGTGACTAAGCCTATCACAATTCTCATAAGAGTTGTTGAAGAACACCAAAATATGATGAGGAAAAATAGTGTTAGAGGGGAGATTCGAACATGAACCTACTGCACGGAAGTCTAGATCTTCAACCATCCTTACAGTTCACAAGTTTTTCTTTTTTGTGTTTTTTTAATAAAAAGGTATAACAACACTTATAAGAGTTGTTGAAGTAAAAATATATAATATTGGAAAATGAGGTTGGGGGGATTTGATCCACAACGTCCTGTATGGAAGTTTACACCACTAACCATTCCTACACTATCACAAGTTCTGTTAAGTTTGTGGTTATTTAATATACTAACTTTATGACAACCACTTATAAGAGTTGTAAAACAAAATATAATGTTCCAAAAAAATGCTCAGGTGACTGAGCCGCAAACAACGCGAAGCCTTCTCTGAAAATTACTTATTTCCGATAAGGGTAGTCTGATCATTTTCACAATCTCCATAATGTTTATTGCACTTATTTCTATAAAGGGTAATATGGTCATTTTCACATTATGTACTTTACCTATTTCTGATAAGGGTAGTCTTGTCATTTTTCACAGTCTCTGTAGAAATCGAGGAAGAGCACGGATCGAGAGCCGGTCTATTACGATCCCTAATTGTTATGGATCCCCAGTGAAGTCGCCACTGTAGAAATCAAGGCCTGGCACGGGTCGAGTGAGCCGGTCAATTACGATCCCTAATTGTTATAGATCCCCAGTGAAGTCGCCACTGTAGAAATCGAGGCCTGGCATGGGTCGAGTGAGCCGGTATATTACGATCCCTAATTGTCAAGGGGTGAAGCCTACGTGCAAATCCGTTCGTGGATGTTTTACCGCACAAGGTCGTACAGAGGTAACTTCTTACTAGTTCGTTCGTAAGGGGGCTAACTCTACAAGTAAATGAGAAGAGATATTTTGAAGTCGCCACCTCACTAAGGGGAGTCAGGACCCTTTTAACTAGTTTGAATTCTTTCGGGGAAAACAAAACCTAGTTATGACTTTCATGTTTATGGCCTGCTATCAGAGAGTCTGGGTAAGGAGATTGAAGGTGTTAGGCACCCATCAGCCGCCCAATCGTAAGATTGGCCTCTACTTCATGATTAAAAAGGGGAAATGTTTATAATTTATTGAGAATAGATTTTCGTGCATGAGATATTTAGAAAAGAGACATAGTTAGAAGTTGAGTAGAACTTCGACTATGGAGATGTGGTTTCTTTCTTTTGTAGTGGTTTTTCTTTTGTGGTGGTTTGGGTGGAAACATTGGTTTTTTTATCCTTTTGTTATGGTTTTGGTGGAAACCTTGTTTTGTGGTTTGGGTGAAAACCTTGTTTTGTGGTGGTTTTGGGTGGAAAACCGTGTTGTTGTGGTTTGGGTGGAAACCTTCTTTTCTGGTGGTTTTGGGTGGAAAACCTTGTTTTTGTTGTGGTTTGGGTGGAAACCTTCTTTTCTGGTGGTTTTGGGTGGAAAACCTTGTTTGGTGGTTTGGGTGGAAACCTTGGTTTTATTGAGAAGAAATGTGAATGAAATTTCAAAATTAAACAATTAACCTGCAGATTAGCTAAATAAAAATAGGATTAATGCAAACCTTATTGTTTTGACAATGGGTCTAATGTGGGAGGGAATTCCGCTTTATACCCACACTTTGATTTATCCCACTGGGAAAATTAATAATAAAACATAATTTTTTATGTAACGCAAAGAGTAGTCGAGGTGTTACTACGAAATGGAAAACTATTCCGTTCCCGTATGACTACATAATTTACTGAAGAGATAGGTAATTAATATACTTGAAATATGATATTTAAATTTGAAAGGATTCTTACGACGATTGCTTGCATCCGTTAAGTATGCTGAAAGTAGTTAAAGTACTAGAAAGTTAATGCTAATCTTTTAAAAACTTAAAGACAATACTTGATTTAATATTCTTATTTTTTGAGTTTTCTCAAAATGAACTATAAATGCACAAGACAATGATAACTATTGTATAGGAAGAAAATTTGATTTCTCTTTGATTAAATGACACAATACATGGAGACTTGAAACATGTGAGAAGAAATATTTTCTATTTGAGAAACAATAATTCTTCTTGGTTTGGGTGGAAACCTAGATTTTTGGATTGAGGTTTGGGTGGAAACCTTGTGTTGTGGTGTGGTTTGGGTGGAAACCTTGTTGTTATGTGGTTTGGGTGGAAACCTTGTTTTGTGTGGTGCGGGTGGAAACCTTTCTTGTTGTGTGGTTTGGGTGGAAACCTTGTTAAAGTAAAGGAAGAAGTCTTAAAGGAAGCTATCTTGTTTTTTTGTCGGTGTCTCTCCTCTCTTTGCCGCTCTCTATTTAGAGAGAAAACTCACCAACTCTTTCCCCGCCAGATCCTCCGTGAAATCCGGATTGAAAGAAGTTAAGCGCCTGCCAAAGAAGAAATTCTCAATTGTTTCGCATTTTGATTATTCTCACTTGTGGGTCCCACGTCCTTTTTTTCTTCTTCTTCATTTTTCTTCGTTTTTTTCAATTTTGTGCGGCAGTTAACAAACATGATTATGACATGCGGGTTCCACCGTACTATTCTTTTATCGTTTCACGTTTTTCTTCATTCACCGATGTTCTGTTCATTCATAGCATCAAAACATGATTGATGTGAAATCAGGCTCCTACCCAAGCTTCCTATCGTCCCTAGGAACCTAGTGATGTATTCTAAATCGAAAATCATTGTTGATCAAAATCCATCACCATCGTGATCATCATGATGACCACCATTAAAAAACACTCATGTTCTTCATGTTCTTCATGAGGAAGAAGAAAAAAGTGCCATTAGTAATAAATCAGGTTCCTTTAGTAATAAATCGGGTGCCTTTAGTACTGTTGTATTTTGGCACCCCCCTATTGTAAAAGACCTGACTCCCTCTAGTGGTTGCTTTAAACTTGACTTCCCCTTAGCTTCTTCTGAGTTTTGTTTTCCTCATAACTTCTTCATACGAACTTAGAATGATTCCGTTATTCCGCCATTGACTTTGTATTTTCCTCCTCTTCAACGTGATAGAAAGAACTCCTGGGTTTGAATGGGTAGGAGTAGTGTTTGTGGGCTGATTTAAAGGATATGGAAATCCTTAATTGTTCCATAGAGAATTTTCCTTGTATTCGGCTTCGAAGCATAAGACTGATATTTTCCATGGAAGGTGCGAAATTGGGGTGTCAACAGTTGCCCCTCTTTGAGAGTAATCGCTCGCGGTTGGCGAACAAAGTCGTAGACCCGATTTTGCACTCTGTTTGTTGTTGATGAAGAAAGTCCCGACGTTGGCCGGGTTTGTCCCAGTTAAGCTTGTCAGTTGCATTTTCCATATATTCTTGAACCTTTGCAGTTGATTCAGTTGGATTTCCCTTTGTTCGGGCCGATTGAATAGTTGAAAAAGTTGATGAAGAAAATTCTAACATTGGTCGGGTTTGCCCCGGTTGAGCTTGTCAGTTGCATTTTCTTGATGTTTTGGAACCTTTGCGGTTGATTCAGATGGATTTCCCTTTGTTCGGGCTTATTGAATGGTTGAAAAAGTTGATGAAGAAAATTCTAACATTGGCCAGGTTTGCCCCGGTTGACCTTGTCAGTTGCATTTTCTTGATGTTTTGGAACCTTTGCGGTTGATTCAGTTGGATTACCCTTTGTTCGGGCCGATTGAATGGTTGAAAAGGTTGATAAACGGTGATCCAATTGTTGATGTAGAAATTTATGACATTGGCCAGGTTTGTCCTGATTGAGCTTGTCAGTTTCTTAGGAGGCGTCGGGCCTTGCACTATGCAGTATGTTGCAGATTCTGTTTTGAGGTCACAACTCCTTTGCGGAATAGACTCTTTTTTGGAAAGGGTCGTCGTTCTATTCCAAGCTTCCTGAAAAAGGAAGTACTTTTCGTTCTTTATAAGACTGGGAGAGAAGATTATCCTTTATCCAGGGGTTTCTTCTTCCATTTGTTTTTATTGTTTTCTCTTTCAAGATGACATCTGTGCAGCCTTCTGACATTTTCTCTGCTCGTCCTCCTTTGCCGCCGGTACGTAAAAGAAAAAAAGTTGGGGTTTCACATGGCGTGGATAATCACGTTTCTGCAAAAATCCGGGAAGACCCTGTAAGTTTCCTTGTTGATCGAATTTTTCTTCTTCGCTTTCCATGTTTTCTTTTATTATTTCTCAACCATTGCTTTCACAGAAATACGCTTGGGGGCATATTCGTGGAGGGACCACTGGCATAGTAGAATGATGGCTGGTGTTGAGACGATGCAAAGGTGTACGTGATCTTGTACAACAGATCGGTTGGTACGACTTTATTGAATCTTTGAAACCGTTCCATGTTTTGCCTTGACATGACTTGCTTTTCTTTCACAAGACGATTTTGATAAAGTATTTTTTTTTCTTTTTTTTTTTGAACAGGGAAAAGGACCTAGCGAATCGGATGAATGACCCTAATGGGTTGGAGAAACCCAACGGGTCATGGACTTCATTTCGGTTTGCCCGAAAAGTAATTTGATGGATCCCTAATCTTCTACTTTATATACTTCGTCTTCCTGTTGCTCGACCCTCAACTTCTTCTTATTTTTCTGCTTCCTCTTTTGCACATCCGCCTCTTTTCTCCATCTTTTTATCAGATCCTTCTTGTATATGCCGGATCTGGACTTTGATCTTTCTTTTCTTAACAACCGTCTTCAATGTTCTTCTACTTTCTGCTTGTTTGGTTTATCGCCGTAGTAATCATTTATTGGTGGAATGTGCAATATAGAGTTTGAGTGGATGGATAAATTACTCTCTGAAGTAGTGTTAACTGAAATGAGATGTCTTTGGTGGAATCTCAGTATATATCTGTATAAATCCTCTTCTTTCTGTGCTTGATGATAGTGCATCTTGAGATCCAGACTAATGTTCGGCTCGGAGATGAAGATCTGATGATTTAGGGAAAGATGTAAGATCGTTCCATATACAGCTTCAAAATACGTACAAAGATAAATCCAGATTTCAAAGTTGAAATCAGATTTAGATTTTGATGTATTCTGACAAGTATGGATGATCTGCCTGGGATGAAGATGTCTAGATCAAGCGTGTCACATGGGCACTTTTACCACTATCACACATTGGTTTAGATTAATGGGAAATGGTAAAGAAATTGGATATCGGTCTAGACTCAGATAAAATCATCCCCTTTCCTTATTTGTTTTTCATTTCTTCTTCTTTGGTTTGCCGTCAGATCATTTTTTTTTTGTTTTTTGTTGTTGTTGTTCTTTTTTTTTTTTTATCTGATCATGTATCCTTCATATGAGTAAGTGTTCATGATTTTCATTGTTATATACGAAGATATATTAAGTCCTTCATTTGTGAATGAAATATTTTCTTTCTGGTGGTGCTCTTGTCCTTGGTTTGACTTGCACTGACTTTGCAGATCGCTGACTCCGGCGGAAAGACCATAACTCAGATAACTCGTCGTTCACAAAAGCTTAAAACATGGTTAGAACATGATTAGGCTCGAAATAACACTCAAAAACTTTTGCCCCAGTTGCCTATTCGGTGTGTGCATAGCACAGTATCATCCTAAGGCTTTCATCATCGGCATTTTTTTTTTTTTTAAAACAAAACCTCAGAAATCTTTTTTTTTCTTTTGAAAACAAAACCTTAGAAATCTGTTTTTTTTTTTTGTAATGGCACAAATTTTATAAAAGCACACACTTTTTTTTTTTTTTTTGAAAACAAGACTAGCAATCTGTTGTTTTTTTTTTGAAAAAATATTGAAACTCAATTAAACTTTTTTTTTTTTTTTTTTTGAAAACAAGTTGATAAAGTAGAAAACGATGATAAGTGCTGACAAACCAGTTGATCTTTTGAGGAGGTGCAGAGATCATGTAATACCCTGTATTTTTAACTACTGTTTCGGTTCGGGTTTTACCAGGATTGGTAAACCTTGTGCTTAAATTGTTGTTCCTTAGCCTTAGCCTTAGCCTTAGCCTAGGTGGGTGGATTGAAATGTAAAACCTACAAGTTAGGGTGTAAATAGATTAATTTATAATAAATAAATTAAGAGAAAATGAAAAGAAAAGGAAGATAATAAAAATGTTAATTAGATTTTTGGAGAGGGGGAGAAGAAGAAGGAAAAAGCTAGGGTTTTGGAGCTCAATCCAAAGGAAAGTTTTCTCTTGCTCTATCAAGTTTTATTATTAAGCATTGAGTTCAATTTTGTAGATATAGGTGAACCTTTTGAATTTAAATCCCTAGTTTGGGTTTTGAGATTGTTTTTGGATCTGAAATCTGAGCAACAGGAGCTGGTTGCTTCTTAGAATGAATTTGAACCGTTAGAAATTATTGAATTTTGGATATGTTGTTTATAACTAGTTTTCAAAGACTCGACCAAAGTTTCATACAAATCAGGTGTGTACAGGTACCCAAATCAGCTGTATAACAGAGACTTTAGGTACAGAATTTTGTCAGAACGTCAGTAGGTTGGATACCCTGTATTAGGAGTTTTGTTGCGTAGAATTACTTAAATTTTGGATATGATAAACCTATTTGTATTATCATACTTCTGTAAGAAATTTAGAGCAATTGGATGTACAGAAGTACCCTAACTAGATGAAGTTTCCCTTCTGTGACTGTACGTTTTCAGTCTGAATTATGCTTATAAAATCTCTGTTATCTTTATATTTAGATGTCACTTTTACTTGATATTTTTATGAAGTGTCTCTGATATAGTATTGAGTTTGTGGTAAAAGTTTCACCATGTTCTGATCAGTATAAGACATGATTTTGGGAAGTACAGTAGACTGGACTTGCATAGCCTATTCCCTGAATTGTTTCGGTATTGGGTTGAAGCTTGAATTTTGTATGAATATGTTTGGTCAGTTTGAATGGTCATACAATATGTTTCAGCAGGAATGAATGGAATATGTTTGAGCTTATTTACGAGTTGAATCTCTGTTCAAGTAATTGTGGTTTGTTGAAAGCTATTTCGTATTAAACCATTATGTTGAAAGGACAGGTTCACAATAGCTATCGCGCTTGGCCTGGAAATTGGGGTTGTCTTCACAATAGCTATCATGCTTGTGAGAGTTGGTGTTGAATAACATTGAATGTTTCGTTTGGGTTATATATCGTGAATGTTTCCTCAAGTTTTTACGACCGAAGGTAAGCGGTAATGTTGAGACGTGCCGGACTACCGTTCTTGATTCGGGGTTGTGAGTGTATATATATCTTATAATGAAAAGAAAAGAGTAACCTAGCCAACCTTTTCTTACGTTTCCATTATTCTTTTGTAGTTGTGAATGATATAATGGAAACTAAAATCTAAATTAGTGGAAATAGCAAGAGATTCTTTATATCAAAGACGATTTCTTCGGTGATAAAGCTCTTCCTTGTATTGTTGATAGTTTTTGGATTGCGATTCGAGGTAGGCGCAACACAATCTAAAACTCTTCTTTTATTTAAGTTTCTTTTAATTAAATTTATGTTTGCAAGTTTCCATTAATATATGGATGATAATCGATGTTGTGAGCATGATCATGAATGTTGGGCTGCGGTCCATAGAATGTGATTCTTAAAGATTATTTATGACGGGATACGAGATATCCTTGGAAACGGTATTTGTTTCCTAAACCCACGTGGGGCTCCCTTGGGCGAGCGGATTGATTGAATTTATTGTTGTATTATATTGGGATACGAGATATCCTTGGGGACGGTATTTGTTTCCTAAACCCACGTGGGGCTCCCTTGGGCGAGCGGATTGATTGAATTTATTGTTGTATTATATTGGGATACGAGATATCCTTGGGGACGGTTTTGTTTCCTAAACCCACGTGGGGCTCCCTTGGGCGAGCGGATTGATTGAATTTAATTATTATTTATGGATGTGGTGTTTCCATATGTGGGCTCCCTTGGGCGAGCGGATTGATTGAATTTAATTATTGTTTATGGATGTGGTGTTTCCATATGTGGTCTCCCTTGGGCGAGCGGATTGATTGAATTTAAATATTGTTTGTGGATGTGGTTCGAACAAGTGTCTTGGGTAAGTTAACCTTAATAATTTGATCATCCTCAAATTGTTGATTGTGTATTTGGCATCGTCTGATGAACTACGGTCGTGCTTGATCCTTTTGGGTACGTAGGCAGCCGCTTAGCGGTCCAGCACGTAAAGCCATAAAAATTTAGGTAAAATCAACGGTTAGATCTTCCGAAATGATTTTTTTTTTAAGTTTTCCGTTGCGATAGAAATGGTAAAAATAAGCCTGAATTAATTATTTAATGTGCTTGGGCTTAGTAGCCGGGCCTCGGCTATGGTTTCCAAGTAGCACTCCGGGTTTTGAAAACCGGGGCGTTACTGATTTAGTATCAGAGCTCTAGGCTTTAGATCTTAATTTCGGGACGAAATTTCTTTTAAGGGTGGTAGAATGTAATACCCTGTATTTTTAACTACTGTTTCGGTTCGGGTTTTACCAGGATTGGTAAACCTTGTGCTTAAATTGTTGTTCCTTAGCCTTAGCCTTAGCCTTAGCCTAGGTGGGTGGATTGAAATGTAAAACCTACAAGTTAGGGTGTAAATAGATTAATTTATAATAAATAAATTAAGAGAAAATGAAAAAAAAAGGAAGATAATAAAAATGTTAATTAGATTTTTGGAGAGGGGGAGAAGAAGAAGGAAAAAGCTAGGGTTTTGGAGCTCAATCCAAAGGAAAGTTTTCTCTTGCTCTATCAAGTTTTATTATTAAGCATTGAGTTCAATTTTGTAGATATAGGTGAACCTTTTGAATTTAAATCCCTAGTTTGGGTTTTGAGATTGTTTTTGGATCTGAAATCTGAGCAGCAGGAGCTGGTTGCGTCTTAGAATGAATTTGAACCGTTAGAAATTATTGAATTTTGGATATGTTGTTTATAACTAGTTTCCAAAACCTCGACTAAAGTTTCATACAAATCAGGTGAGTACAGGTACCCAAATCAGCTGTATAACAGAGACTTTAGGTACAGAATTTTGTCAGAACGTCAGTAGGTTGGATACCCTGTATTAGGAGTTTTGTTGCGTAGAATTACTTAAATTTTGAATATGATAAACCTATTTGTATTTTCATACTTCTGTAAGAAATGTAGAGCAATTGGATGTACAGAAGTACCCTAACTAGATGAAGTTTCCCTTCTGTGACTGTACGTTTTCAGTCTGAATTATGCTTATAAAATCTCTGTTATCTTTATATTTAGCTGTCACTTTTACTTAATATTTTTATGAAGTGTCTCTGATATAGTATTGAGTTTGTGGTAAAAGTTTCACCATGTTCTGATCAGTATAAGACATGATTTTGGCAAGTACAGTAGACTGGACTTGCATAGCCTATTCCCTGAATTGTTTCGGTATTGGGTTGAAGCTTGAATTTTGTATGAATATGTTTGGTCAGTTTGAATGGTCATACAATATGTTTCAGCAGGAATGAATGGAATATGTTTGAGCTTATTTACGAGTTGAATCTCTGTTCAAGTAATTGTGGTTTGTTGAAAGCTATTTCGTATTAAACCATTATGTTGAAAGGTCGGGTTCACAATAGCTATCGCGCTTGGCCTGGAAATTGGGGTTGTCTTTACTTTTGGGGTTGTCTGCACAATAGCTATCATGCTTGTGAGAGTTGGTGTTGAATAACATTGAATGTTTCGTTTGGGTTATATATCGTGAATGTTTCCTCAAGTTTTTACGACCGAAGGTAAGCGGTAATGTTGAGACGTGTCGGACTACCGTTACTGATTCAGGGTTGTGAGTGTATATATATCTTATAATGAAAAGAAAAGAGTAACCTAGCCAACCTTTTCTTCTGTTTTCCATTATTCTTTTGTAGTTGTGAATGATATAATGGAAACTAAAATCTAAATTAGTGGAAATAGCAAGAGATTCTTTATATCAAAGACGATTTCTTCGGTGATAAAGCTCTTCCTTGTATTGTTGATAGTTTTTGGATTGCGATTCGAGGTAGGCGCAACACAATCTAAAACTCTTCTTTTATTTAAGTTTCTTTTAATTAAATTTATGTTTGCAAGTTTCCATTAATATATGGATGATAATCGATGTTGTGAGCATGATTATGAATGTTGGGCTGCACAATCCATAGAATGTGATTCTTAAAGATTATTTATGACGGGATACGAGATATCCTTGGAAACGTATTTGTTTCCTAAACCCATCGGGGCTCCCTTGGGCGAAATGGATTGATTGAATTTATTGTTGTATTATATCGGGATACGAGATATCCTTGGGGACGGTTTTGTTTCCTAAACCCACGTGGGGCTCCCTTGGGCGAGCGGATTGATTGAATTTAATTATTATTTATGGATGTGGTGTTTCCATATGTGGGCTCTCTTGGGCGAGCGGATTGATTGAATTTAACTATTGTTTATGGATGTGGTGTTTCCATATGTGGGCTCCCTTGGGCGAGCGGATTGATTGAATTTAATTATTGTTTATGGATGTGGTGTTTCCATATGTGGGCTCCCTTGGGCGAGCAGATTGATTGAATTTAAATATTATTTGTGGATGTGGTTCGAACAAGTGTCTTGGGTAAGTTAACCTTAATAATTTGATCATCCTAAAATTGTTGATTGTGTATTTGGCATCGTCTGATGAACTACGGTCGTGCTTGATCCTTTTGGGTACGTAGGCAGCCGCTTAGCAGTCCAGCACGTAAAGCCATAAAAATTTAGGTAAAATCAACGGTTAGATCTTCCGAAATGATTTTTTTCTAAAGTTTTCCGTTGCGATAGAAATGGTAAAAATAAGCCTGAATTAATTATTTAATGTGCTTGGGCTTAGTAGCCGGGCCTCGGCTATGGTTTCCAAGTAGCACTCCGGGTTTTGAAAACCGGGGCGTTACAGATCAGGTATGCTAGAATGTTTCCCTTGATTAGGCATAATACCTCTTGAGTTGATCTGCATTCGTAGATTGCCTTGGATGTTCTTCTCCATTTACGTCCATCAATTTTACTTCTATTCCCTGAAAAATCTTTTTGACAATGAACGGACCTTCCCATTTTGGTTTGAATTTGCCCCTTGGGTCGGTATGCTTGATTGGACGGATTTCTTTGAGCACAAGATCTCCTTTGTTTAAGTTACGTGGTCGCACGTGTTTGTTGAAACCATTAATGCTTTGTTGTCGGAAGGAGTTCTGACGTCCTCTGCTGCTTCGTTGGGAAAATCCTCTTTATTGTCAAAGAGACTTAAAAAATCATTGAGTTGAGCTTCTAGTTTGAATAGAGCTTTCTCAGATCTTTTTAACTTATCCTTATAAGACATTACTTTCTTCATGGAGGAGTTGATGCGATACTTGAAACTCTTTTTCCGGTTGAGGAATTCATCTGTAACCTATTTTAAGTTGATAACATGTTTTTCATGTTCTGGAAAGCTTGTGTCACCATGAATTTTTTTAGGAACGTCACCCTTGTTAAAATACCTCTTCGTTCTTGAGGACTTGATTCCTTCGCGGAAATACACTTTAACAGATGTGGCAGCACCTTTTCTAGTAACACTTCTAGTTGTATGAGCCATAAACTTCAATGGTTCACAACCAATGATGGTACCTGAAATATAAACCTTTGTCAAATAAATATTAGTAAAAAAACATTTTCCTTTTAATTATTTTTTAAGTCGAATCTCTTATTTATTCCCCAGCAGAGTCGCCACTGTAGAAATCGAGGAAGAGCACATGTCGAGAGCCGGTCTATTACGATCCCTAATTGTTATGGATCCCCAGTGAAGTCGCCACTGTAGAAAGCGATGCCTGGCACGGGTCGAGTGAGCCGGTCTATTACGATCCCTAAATGTTATGGATCCCCAGTGAAGTCGCCACTGTAGAAATTGAGGCCTGGCACGGGTCAAGTGAACCGGTCTATTACGATCCCAAATTGTCAAGGGGTGAAGCCTACGTGCAAACCCATTCGTGGTTGTTTTACCGCACAAGGTCGTACAGAGGTAACATTTTTACTAGTTCGTTAGTAAGGGGGATAACTCTGCAAGTAAATGAGAAGAGATGTTTTGAAGTCGCCACCTGACTAAGGGGAGTCAGGACCCTTTTAACTAGTTTGAATTCTTTCGGGAAAAAAAAAACCTAGTTATGACTTTTATGTTTATGGTCTGCTATCAGAGAGTCTGGGTAAGGAGATTCTAGTACGGGATGGGAAGGTGTTAGGCACCCATCAGCCGCCCAATCGTAAGATTGGCCTCTACTTCATGATTAATAGGGGAAAATGTTTATAATTTATTGAGAATAGATTTTCATGCATGAGCTATTTAGAAAAGAGACATAGTTAGAAGTTGAGTAGAACTTCGACTATGGAGATGTGGTTTCTTTCTTTTGTAGTGTTTTTTATTTTGTGGTGGTTTAGGTAGAAACATTGGTTTTTTTATCCTTTTGTTATGGTTTTGGTGGAAACCTTGCTTTGTGGTTTGGGTGAAAACCATGTTTTGTTGTGGTTTTGGGTGGAAAACCGTGTTTTTGTTGTGGTTTGGGTGGAAACCTTGTTTTGTGGTGGTTTTGGGTGGAAAACCTTGTTTTTGTTGTGGTTTGGGTGGAAACCTTCTTTTCTGATAGTTTTGGGTGCAAAACCTTGTTTGGTGGTTTGGGTGGAAACCTTGGTTTTATTGAGAAGAAATTTGAATGAAATTTCAAAATTAAACAATTAACCTGCATATTAGCTCAATAAAAATAGGATTAATGCAAACCTTATTGTTTTGACAATGGGTCTAATGTGGGAGGGAATTCCGCTTTATACCCACACTTTGATTTATCCCACTGGGAAAATTAATAATAAAACATAATTTTTTATGTAACGCAAAGAGTAGTCACGGTGTTACTACGAAATGGATAACCATTCCGTTCCCGTATGACTACATAATTCACCGAAGAGATAGGTAATTAATATACTTGAAATATGATATTTAAATTTGAAAGGATTCTTACGAAGATTGTTTGCTTCCTTTAAATATGTTGTAAGTAGTTAAAGTACTAGCAATTTAATGCTAATCTTTTAAAAGCTTAAAGACAATATTTGATTTAATATTCTTATTTTTTGAGTTTTCTCAAAATGAACTATAAATTAACTAGACAATGATAACTACTGTGTAGGAAGAAAATTTGATTTCTCTTTGATTAATGACACAATACATGGAGACTTGAAACATGTGAGAAGAAATATTTTCTATTTGAGAAACAATAATTCTTCTTGGTTTAGGTGGAAACCTAGATTTTTGGATTGTCGTTTGGGTTGAAACCTTGTGTTGTGGTGTGGTTTGGGTGGAAACCTTTTTGTTATGTGGTTTGGGTGGAAACCTTTTTTTTTGTGGTTCGGGTGGAAACCTTTGTTGTTCTGTGGTTTGGGTGGAAACCTTGTTAAAGTAAAGGTAGAAGTCTTAAAGGAAGCTATCTTGTTTTTTTGTCGGTGTCTCTCCTCTTTTTGACGCTCTCTATTTATAGAGAAAACTCACCAACTTTTTCCCCGCCAAATCCTCTGTGAAATACGGATTGAAAGAAGTTAAGCGCCTTCCAAAGAAGAAATTCTCAATTGTTTCGCATTTTGATTATTCTCAATTGTGGGTCCCACTTTTTTTCTTTTTCTTCTTCATTTTTCTTCGTTTTTTTTTTGTGCGGCAGTTAACAAACATGATTATGACATGCAGGTTCCACCATACTTCTCAACGTACTATTACTGTTCACACCGATGTTACTGTTCACTGCATCAGGAACATGATTGATGTGAAATCAGGCTCCTACCCAAGTTCCCTATCGTCCCTAGGAACCTAGTGATGTATTCGAAATCGAAAATCATTGTTGATCAAAATCCATCACCATCGTGATCATCATGATGACCACCATTAAAAAACACTCATGTTCTTCATGAGGAAGAAGAAGAAGTGCCCTTAGTAATAAATTATGTGCCTTTAGTACTGTTGTGTTTTTGCACCCCCCTATTGTAAAAGACCTGACTCCCTCTAGTGGTTGCTTTAAACTTGACTTCCCCTTAGCTTCTTCTGAGTTTTGTTTTGCTCATAACTTCTTCATACGAACTCAGAATGATTCCGTTCTTGCGCCATTGACTTTGTATTTTCCTTCTCTTCAACGTGATAGCAATAACTCCTGGGTTTGAATGGGTAATGAAATGGGTAGGAATAGTGTTTGTGGGCTGATTTAAAGTATATGGAAATCCTTAATTGATCCATAGAGAATTTCCCATGTATTCGGCTTCGAAGCATAAGACTGATATTTTCCATGGAAGGTGCGAAATCGGGGTGTCAACAGTCTCCATAATATTTATTGCACTTATTTCCATTAAGGGTAATATGGTCATTTTCACATTTTATAATATTTACTTTACCTATTTCCAATAAGGGTAGTCTGGTCATTTTCACAGTCGACAAAATATTTATTGCACCAAATCTGATAAATTTCATCTTCAGTTCACTCGAATGAGAAACTCGGGTCGAACTCTAGTAATCTTTGAACCAATGTTGTTCAAATCTGATAAATTTCATATTCAGTTCATCCGAATGAGAAACTCAGGACGAACTCTAGTAATCTTTGAAACTGTAATGTTCAAATCCGATAAATTTCATTTTCAGTTCATCCGAATGAGAAATTGCGGTCGAACTATATTAATCTTCGAACCTGTGATGTTCAAATCTGACAAATTTCATTGTCAGTTCATCCGAATGAGAAACTCAGGTCCAACTCTAGTAATCTTTGAACCTGTGATGTTCAAATCTGATAAATTTCATCTTCAGTTCATCCGAATAAGAAACCAAGGTCGAACTCTAGTAATTTTGAACCTGTGATGTTCAAATCTGATAAATTTCATCTTCAGTTCATCCGAATGAGAAACCAAGGTCAAACTCTAGTAATCTTTGAACATGTGATGTTCAAATCTGATAAATTTCATCTTCAGTTCATCCGAATGAGAAACTCAGGTCCAACTCTAGTAATCTTCGAGTTGATGATTTTTCTAGTGTCGTCAATGATGATTTTTCCCGTAGTGGTTGGTGGTGGATTGACAGGATACGGAGACATGGGTGATACATAGAGATGGAATGTGAATCTGTGATGAGTTCTAGATGAAGCAGATTATTGTCGTGATACTTCTGAGAAGCGGTGAGTTATGTTATGCATCTCTATTGCAAAACTGAGATAAATTGGAGTTATGTGATGTGTTCAAGATAGTTATTGCAAGAAGAAGTTACAGGAAATGATTTTGCTATCGGGAACAAATGTATGACTGTTGTGCAATACAGAAAAAGAGAAACATGAATTACTATTGTGCAATACAGGGAAAGAAAAGCACATAATATGTTATGCATTTATAAAAATAGCTATATAATATGTTATGCATTTATAAAAATGGATGCATACCTATTCTGCATATACAAAATTTGTTGCATAACTTGTTATGCAGTCCAGAAAACGGTTGCATAACACGTTATACAACAACTTTTTTGTCATTATGAAGACCAACAAAAATAAATATTGCATAACTTGTCATGCACCTACAATAATATCTTCATAACATGTTATGCAGTTGGGAAAATAGATGCATAACCTGTTATGCATCGAGAAAATTGTTGCACAATCTTTTATGTAAGCACTAATACAATGGTTACATAACTTGTTATAGATGCATAACTTTGTTATGCAGTCGAGAAAATGGTTGTATAATTCGTTATGTGTCTGCAAAATGTATTATGCATCTTTTTTTGCGGCTGCATAATGGTTATGCGGCTGCATAATGGTTATGTATCAAGTTTTCCAAAATTTTGCCTAAAATGATGATCACCTCTGATTTTTTCGTGAAAAACAAAAATTTGATACTGTTGTTTGTACTCGTTGCGTAGCTATCTTAAAAAGATTTCCTACGATATAAAATTTGTAAAATTCCAAGGCGCGGATTCTTAGATATGTTATATCCAAGTTTTGTTGCCAATTATACCCCTGAAAAATTAGGCTGCATAATGAGTTATGCTTGAAAAAATAGTATGCATAACGAGTTATGTATTGATTCTTAATAATTTCGGATAATTTTGGGTGTCACGGTATCTAAAATTAATTGTGGGCCTGAAAATAAGAATATTATTTTTTTGGGGCCTGCGCCTAATTTTCCCCTTAGCCTATTGGAGGAAGAAAGAGCATATTTTACGGAATTTTGAAAGGGCTCAATAATAAGATAAAATGCGGTTGTTTGGTAGTAATTTGAATGATCATCCCCCCAAAATAGTTTTATAATGGTTGAAATGCCCTCGCTGAATGGCTGGAACCCGTAAGGTCGAAGAGAAAAATTCCAAACAATAGGCCACATTTTCAGTTTTCACGAATTTGAAATGATGAAAAACTAGCTGTAACATAGTTTTCCTATTTTTACAGCTCGATGGATGAACCGTAGCAATTGAAAACATTATGTAGATCTAGGAAATCATGAACTCCTGGTGGGTAGATAAGTTTTTCAATTATAACGGATAGGTTATGTCATTATTCTGCCTAGCCGTAGGTAGGCATGGTGTTTGTTAAAATGCATGGTTCTTCTTGAATTAATTTTATCAGGAGCCAATTATCCTGAAAAATAAAACCGTCGAATATTAAAAAAATATCGGGATTTATTATTAATAAAATTATCAGGAATCTATTGTCCAGAAGAACTATTAATATAATTACGGAGTACTAGAGAATACTTAACCTTATCGTTAGTATAACTAATTGTCCATGTTTGAGCATAGCTCGGTTGATATGTCAAGTTTGGTTGTCATATTTTAGTGCGTCAAAACTCATCTAAAATTGCTTGATTAAATACTAGAGTCAACTTCGTTTAGGTTAGACTATAAAGTTTAGAAATGTTGAACCATACAAGTATTACTCCGAAGACCTGAAGAATGTGAAGAAGAAGCGAACCACAACGACATCATCCTTCCTCTTGAGGTTAGTGATATTGACTTGAACTATTTCATTCCTAACATATCTTTCAAGTCATGATATGTTGAAAACATAACTGCGAAGCTGTATACTATACATATTGTATGATACTCTAGTGATGTGACATGTTCATATTTGTATGATCATAATATTAGGGAATTAGACTATGAAGTATAACACTTATCTTTTGAACTTCGTAGATATGACTTACAAATAATCTTGTATATACAATTATGATTATGTGAATGGGTTATGATGAAGATTTCATCCTAGGAAACAATGTTTCACATTTGTTTAAAGGAAGTACATTCATGAACTTGTTTTATGAATTGAAAAGGAAATCGTTAGGATTATTGGTACGGCTATTCATTGCAAATCTTTGGATTGCCAATATGTGTGAGATGGTCACAATTCCTTATTATTTGGTATGACTAGTTTTTAGTAATTGGTGTAACCGAGCCTAAGTAATCACCATAATTAAGATGGTATGATAGATATTAGTAATTCGTGTGACCGATCCTATTAATTGGTGTGACCGATCACAATGTATTATGTAATCGATCTTTGTAATTGGTAACCAGTCTTGGTAATTGGTGTAGCTGATCCTGGTAATTGGTGTAACCGATCCTGGTAACTGGTGTGACCGATCACAAACAATAACATGGAATATGGTAACCAGTCCTGGTAACTTGTGTGCCCGATCACAAGTATTTTTGTATTGAGGTATAACTGATCCTAGTGATTGGTAGAACCGATTCAAACCATGAATGTCATTTGATATTTGATCAATCACATAGTTATCTTGGAATACAAGTGAACCAATTCTAAACTTGTTTGGAAGTGTGGCATAACCGATTCCAAGAAGGTAAATCCATGTAATTAAATATGAATATGGATTTACAGTGAAGAGATGTCAACATATTTTGAACACGTACAACAAATCCTATCATTTATTGTTCAAAGATATTCCTTGGTACTTGTAGATGCATTTTACTACCAACTACATCCAAAGGATAGAAAGCTTCTACTCAAGTCGAATGAAAGTAAACACTTAACAATGAACACAAGATATACGTGGTTCGGTATGATTACCTACGTCCACGGGGGTGAAAGGGTGAATCTTATTACTTCCAAATGTTACAAAGGTGTTGCTCTTAGTCGGATATCCTTACAAAGATGAAATTACTTCTCACTCTCCTCTCCTTGGTGTAAACTCGAGTCTCTCTCTCCCAAAAATACCACCCTCTTTCTTGAATACAAGTCACTCTATTTATAAGAGAAGCTTCATACAACCAAGTTAGGGTGTTGGTCATGTTACATCCCTTTTGCAGTTCTGTACTCGGGCCGACTCATGTCGTCTCCTATGGCCGACGTATCTTGATTCCTCACCCGTCTCTCGTCTGAGCCGACCTCTTTGGGTGTCCTCTTGGAACGATGTCGCCTGCCATATCTATCGCCTTAGCAGTAGGCCAATGTATCACGTACGTTCTTATCCTCTTGACCGCTGCGCCTCGTTTATCCCACCCTATCCCGTCTTGTCAGCTTTGTCAGAGGTCTGGGTCAAGTCTTGTCCAACAGTTGCACGCCCGATCCACGCGGCACCTTAAATATCGCGCCTGCTGGTCTTCTCCCTATGCTTCGCATTCCTTCGTTTTTAGGTGCGCCAAGGCTTGAGATGTTGCCACCTGGATCTGTGGATAATTTACTCCTACATTTATGCACGTGTGGGAGACACGAGTGGAAGAACGTCGTACCAACTGCCCACGTCTTCGTTCATGCCGCGAATCCAGCCATGCAATGCCCCACTAATTGCACTTTATTACCTGTAACCGTCGGCGTCGGTTACAACTTTTCTTCTTTAAATAGCCCGCTTCTTCTTTTTTTCCTTCTTCTTCTTCATTCTTTCTTTTTCTGTCCGCCACTGTAACTTCTTTTCCCAGATATCTTCATTACTTTGTGCTTCCAAAAACCCTAGCCTTCTTGATTTTCTCCTGCCATCTCCCCCTCACTGATTGATACAGTAGCTGTTGTCACCTCTTCTTTCTTCGTCGAAAATCGAGCCCTGCACTATCTCCGTTAATAGCTTCTTCTCCCTCCATGACTGAAAAAAGGTCTGTCGATGATGTTTTTTTCGAGTTTGATGCTTTCTCTCTTGCTTCTCTGTTTTCGTTTGATAGTCCTTCCAGGTACGATGACCGCGCCATGAGCTCTATATTTTCTGATAGTTCTCATTCTATTTCGTGCAGGTACAAGAAAAGAGTGAAAGATCTCTCTGATGAAGAGTTCATTGAGCAGCTGAAGGAGAAGTACAATCTTCAAAATTATGAAGTTACCCTTCTCTCGGGCCGAAACGGTCTCCTGAAGAAGTCTGACATGAAGAAGCACGAGCAATCGGCTGATTGTGTGGTCATCACCCAAGGCCAACTGGAGCTAGGCATTCGTCTTCCCTTGTTCAACCCTGATAGCCCTTTTTGCTACTAGATCCTTTCTCAGATCAAGCCTTCTCGTGCTTTGGCTCAATGGACTGGCAATACTTTCTGAATTATGAACGAATGGAGGGATCGCCGAGATGGTCATGGTTCTACTGCCGAGTGGTCGACCTACAAGCCCGAGGACGCTCCTGAGTATACCGTTGCCAATTTCCTTGTCAACTATCGAGCTGGTACTTCCACCTTAGGCGATCTTGCCGGTTTTGCTGCTAGTCCTCATCGGGTCAAAACTATGCCCGAGGGTGTTGAAAGGATGATGCTGGATGCCGATCCCATCGGCCATGGTTCCAACAAGTGAGCCTGCCATTCTAATGACCCGATTTATCCTCGAGTTCCGCTTCTTGTCCGAGGTCCGATCCTTCATGGTGACTTCCCGTCGCCTACTTTTCCCATCGAGCCCTATTCTTTCTGGGTGGTTAATGATGACAAGGCTGATAAGATATGCGCTTTTCTTGATTTTTATCTTGTTAGCTTTGGGCGTCAGTTAGTCATTTGTTGTTGTTTGAAAATCTCAGGTCGGCTCCACCAAGACTGTCGGATCTAGGAAAAGAGGTGCTGGCACAAGGGTTGAGGAAGACCAAGGGAAGGTAACAAACACAATGATTTTCTTATAAGTACATGTACTTGCCCCTGTTTTTTGCCTTCACATGTTCTGACGAGACACCTTCTGCAGAAACACCCTAGGCACGATGATGATGATGCAGGTGATGTTGACCCTCATCCTCTTAGGCGCAATCCCCTTAGAGGTAAACAAGTTGCTAAGCCTCCGCCGAAAAAGGGCCCAGTCATTGATCTTTCCGATGAAGATGAGCTATTTGGTGAGATTGTCTCGGGTGACAAAGGCGACGAGCAGGGTATGGGCGACCAACAAGAGCTCTTGGAGACTCCCGACGCGGAGAAGGTTGTTACTGATGTACCGGTGGAGCTTTCTCACGTGCCCCAGATTACTGCGGGATCGTCCTCTAGCGCTAAAACTTCCTTTACTGTCTCTGGCCCTATCATGAACTCTCTGGGTGCGCTTACTTCCTCCGACTTTGAAAAGTACACGGATGAGGAGATGCTGAAAGCAGTGCCCCTATATGGCGACATCGCCCTGACACTTGACACTGTGGTGAGCGACTTGTCTGAATGTGGTGATGCCCATCTTATGATTTTTGTTCTAGTTATCGCTTACGGTGTAAACTCGTTTACTTGTGTTAGATTCTGAACCGTGTATGCTTAGATGCTGCCAATCGCCACAGGGACATGCATTTGATAGAATCTCTCCAACTTCAACTTCAGAACGAGAAGAATCGCGTGAACGAGCTGGAGATCAAACTCGCCGATGCTCAAGGTAGATGGTTATTCTTGAAATCATAACTTGTGTTGATTGAATTTATCGTGCCAATATCCTGAGTCGGGTATCCTTCTGCTAGCTGAGGTAACCAGTGTAGGCTTAGACGCGTCTTCAGAGTTTAGGATCATGAAGAGGAAATGGGATATTGAGAAGGATTTGGTAGAGAATCTCCGTCGGAAAATGGCAAACAAAGATGACAAAATGGATCGACATGATGGAGAAATCGAAGAACTCAAGGAGGAATTAGAACGGTATCGTCAGTTTGAGTACGACCCGGCTGAGATAGACAATTTACGAGCTCATCTGGGATCTTCCCAATGCCTTGCTGCTGAACAAAGTACTTTGGCCACGAATCTAGAGCAATGGGTAAACGCTTTGCAAATACAGAATCGAGACCTACATGAAGATCGTCGTCGAATATTAAGAGACAAAGATGTGGTGGAGCGAGCTAATAATGATTTGCTAGGCCGAGTGAGTGAGTTTGATAAAGTGAGGGACGAGCTAGAGTGGAATAAATCGCAGCTGGCTGTGCTCCAGGCATTGCGCAACCGGTTAATGGAGGATTGGAGTGAGCATAAGAAATATTTTCCCAGTAACGAGTTCAAAGAACAACACTATAGTGATTTGACCATGAAGTTATCCAAGGCCGAGGATGAGTTGTCTAAGTCGGCAGAGTCGCTTCAGTCGGTGTTGCCAGCCCTTTCAGGTCTCTAAGACGATGTGTTGTGGCCGCTCCTTGGATTTAAACTATGTCTTACTCTTGCGAAATTGTTAAATCGTGCCTGACGAATAATGTTTTGTCTTTGTGGTTTTGCAGCCAAGCAAAAACGTTCTCAGGAGCTGGATCAGGAGGTCCGTCGATTGAAGCAGGTCGAGGTCGATTTGAGCTCCCAGCTAGCCGATGCCGAGGGGAATGTTTCTCAGCTCACCCAACAACTCGAGGATGAATGTGTCATCCATGCGGACGAGATAGACGAGAAGGTCCAGACGGGTATTGAGACGTGGGTGGAGAACAAGCGGCGCGAGGTCGCACAGAAGAAGGCCGGGACTGTTCCTCCAAAGGCTTGAACTCCTCTTTTGTAGTGCTACGTCACTAAGTTGCCCTTTTCCGTCGGGCTGTAAATCGCTTTGAACACTTGTCCCTTTTTTTTTTTCTGCTACATTTCTTGCTTGTTTTTATGGGGGTGCTGCGTCTCCGACGTTGTTTGTTTTATTTCCGTTAAATTCTTCGTTCCGTACGGTTACACGACATTTTTCGTACTTTCTTACTTAGACGCTTGACGCAATCGAATTATCCTTTATGTCGCATGTTATTCCTGCAATTATTGTTCAAGTAAGTTAGTATTTTAATCATTTCTGTCGAACACGCCCAACAAGGAGGGTCATCGGGCCCAATGCCATGTCCTGATTGGGGTATCTCATCACTATCTCTTTGGATTCAGTGGAAGGGTACCAGTCAACCTAGTTCTAGGCCCGACATTCCCGAGTGGTTATCGACCAACCAGTCTCGGGCAAGTGGACACGGCCACTTGCGATGGGGGCGACCTTTCAAATGTTATTAGGCCACCTAGCTGAGGAGACCTCGCGTCTCAACAACCTTTAGAACTGGTTCCCAACCACCAGAACCCTTAGGCTACCTCGGCACTTGCACACTGCCACTGCCCCGAGTACGAATATCCAGGCGATTGTAAGGCACCTCGGCACTTCCACACTGGCGTTGCCACGAGTACGAATGCCCATTCGAGTGTAAGTAACCTCGGCACTTCCACACTGGCTTTTCCCCGAGTATGAATGACCATTCGAGTGTAAGTCACCTCGGAACTTCCACACTGGCATTGCCCAGAGTACGAATGACCATTAGTCGCCCACGTCCTATCCCATACCCCTCACGGTTTCATAGAGATAGGAGACATGCATGCTTACCGTTTTTCCGTATCGCCCGTCAAGGATGGTAGAGTTTCTAAAACTTGATGTTCCATGGTTTGAGCTCTTTTGTTCCGTCGAGTCGCAGTAATCGATACGATCCCTCGCCTGCCTTAGATTCAATTATGTACGGTCCGCCCCATTTTGGCGCTATCTTCCCGCCCTTTTTGTCTCGCTCCCATTCAGCCAGAAATTTCAATACTTGTTCCCCTGGGTTAAATTCTCTTGGTCGAACTCGCTTGTTGTATTCTCGTTGTAACCTCCTTTGATAATTTTCCATTTTTTGTAATGCCATTTCTCTTGTTTCTTCCAGATCGTCGAGTTTATCTAAAATCAGATTGGATGGGACGTTTCGCCTCCAGGCCTTCGTTCTTGTAGTGGGGATCATGCCTTCTGTTGGTAAGATCGCCTCGGTTCCGTAGGTAAGCATAAATGGGGAGAATCATGTAGCTTCCCTTCGTGTGGTTCTGTATGCCCATAGGACGTTATATAACTCCTCACACCAGTTGCCATATTCCCCATCTAGTTTCTTCTTCATGTTATCGGCGATAGTCTTGTTAGTGATCTCGTCCTGCCCATTACTCTGGGGGTAAATCGGGGTAGCTTTGCTCTTTCTGATGTTGTAAGTGTTGAACAGACGGTCGATGTTTTCTCCCTGTATTTGCTTTCCATTATCCGATACAATAGCTGCAGGGACCCCAAAGCGGCAAATGATATGTTCCCAGATAAATTTGAAGACGTCTTTGTCTCGTATATGTCTTAACGGTGCCGCCTCTACCCATTTGATGAAGTAATCCGTGGACACAATCAGATACTTCCTTTGCCCTGTTCCTACATGTAATGGCCCGAAAATGTCTATACCCCACTTAGCAAAGGGCCAAGGGCTTATAACTGAGTTTAAAGGTACTCCGGGAGTATGGATTTTCTTCCTGAAACTCTGGCATTCTTCACAAGCTTTCGTCATTTGCTTCGCATCTTCGTTCATGGATATCCAAAAGTAGCCCATTGTTTTCGCCTTGGCCGACAAGCTTCTTCCCAAGCTATGGTTTCCGGCCGCTCCATATTGTAGTTCGTGAAGGATTATGTGGCCCTCTTCTTTACTTAAGCATCGAAGGAGTGGTCCTAGGTAATATTTTCTATATAAAATCCCTTCCCTTGGCTCGTAGCGCCGACTTTTTTTGATTTTGTTTATCTCGGGCCGTCCCTTAGGTAGCTCACCTGTCTCTAAGTATTGATGTATTGGCTTTCTCCAGTCGCCTTCCTTGTATCTCTCAGCTATGTTAATGGCCACCTCGACCCGTACTACCAACTACATCCAAAGGATATAAAGCTTCTACTCAAGTCGAATAAAAGTAAACACTTAACAATGAACACAAGATATACGTGGTTCGGTATGATTACCTACGTCCACGGGGGTGAAAGGGTGAATCTTATTACTTCCAAATGTTACAAAGGTGTTGCTCTTAGTCGGATTTCCTTACAAAGATGAAATTACTTCTCACTCTCCTCTCCTTGGTGTAAAATCGAGTCTCTCTCTCCCAAAAATACCACCCTCTTTCTTGAATACAAGTCACTCTATTTATAAGAGAAGCTTCATACAACCAAGTTAGGGTGTTGGTCATGTTACATCCATTTTGCAGTTCTGTAATCGGGCCGACTCATGTCGTCTCCTATGGCCGACGTATCTTGATTCCTCGCCCGTCTCTCGTCTGAGCCGCCCTCTTTGGGTGTCCTCTTGGCACGATGTCGCCTGCCATATATGTCGCCTTAGCAGTATGCCGATGTATCACGTACTTTCTTATCCTCTTGACCGTTGCGCCTCGTTTATCCCACCCTGTCCCGTCTTTTCAGCTTTTTCAGAGGTCTGGGTCAAGTCTTGTCCGACAGTTGCACGTCCGATCCACGCGGCACCTTAAATCTCGCGCCTGCTGGTCTTCTCCCTATGCTTCGCATTCCTTCGTTTTTAGGTGCGCCAAGGCTTGAGATGTTGTCACCTGGATCTGTGGATAATTTACTCCTACACTACTCAAGGGGATTATGTGCCGAAATAAATTGGGAATCTTTTAATTAAGGTTTTTGGTTTTATATGCTTTAATTACCAACAATTAAATGCATATCTCTAAAGAATAAAAATAGTAATGTGCATTTACTAATTGAAGATTTTTTCTATTGAGAGATTTCGGAAATTTTGGACAAGCATTTATTGGAATTAGGAAAACCGATTTCGGTATTCATTGCATATCTTGAGAATATTTTCGGTTTTGGAAATTCCTTAGTGTCCAAACAACCTTGGTATACAAATACCTAAGTTTGCATTTCTAGCAAACTATCCTAAGAGCCAGGAAAAGTTCATTCTTGTTGTTTCTGGTGGAGCCATCAAATCCGAGAGGAAAGTATCCTAATTATGAGAAATCTCTTACAACCACTCGTTTAAAGACTTCTGTGAAATCAATAAGCTCTACGAGTACCATTGGTGGGAAACTAGATAATTGTAGTGTTATTAGTTTTCGATTGATTTGATTGACTAACGGTTGTTGAAACTTTGATTGCACCTCGTTACTTTATTCTTGAGAATCTTCTCAAACTAGATTGAAGTATTGATGGGATCTTTAGAAATGTTTGTAGATCTAAAGACATCTTATGATAATCCATTGTTAACAAACTCCATCCTGTGTGTGATTGATCACAAGAGATTCAAGTGGTGTTGTGCAGGTTTTTATTGAAGATTAAAGAAGATTTGAAGACAAAGAAGATTTCTTATTTAGTTCTCATATCTTTGTGTGTGCACAAACCTTGATCGGGTTGGATCCAACTATAATCGGATTTATTCGATTGATTATTTGCGTGAGATCGGAAACACTTATAGTTTATTGTTAGAATCTATATTGATTGATTGTGAATCTAAATGTAACTACTTTTGTAGTTATTGGTTAGATTAACCTGACCAGGCAAAGGAGTTTATTAGATTAAACGGAAGAGCCTTTGCGTATTACTTGAGATATCTTTATCTTGAAAGAATCAATAGAGTTGTTACCAAAAATATTTGTTGTTCATTTACTGTTTGGAATATGAACTAAAGGAATTGTACCAGTGAGTGCACTCATCGAAGTCGAACGCGCAGGGATACTGAGGAAACTAAGTGAACTAGGGGTAGTTGTTTGGTCTAAACTATACAAAGTTTGTGTAGATTTTGTATAGCGGCTTAATTATGAGAGTATTCAATTTTGGACTAGGTCCCTGGGTTTTTCTGCACTTGCAGTTTTCCTCGTCAACAAAATCTTGTTGTGTCTTTTACTTTCTATTTTCGCAATTATAATTGTTTATTATAATTAAAAGTATATTACACAAACGTTAACTCTGATATATATTATAGTGATCCTATAGAGTTTGGTTAAGTCCAAACCTATTTATGAAGTATCACGCTTTGGTAGTCGTATTGTCTCGATCTCGTATCCATAGACAATCAGACAAAGTGTGAATACTGATTTGTTGCATTGTCTCGACTTTGTCCATTGACGATCACTTTCGGTAAGAGGACTTATAGGTATAAAACAAAAGATTATGGTGTATTTGGGTACCCTCGTCTTTTCAATTCCGAATATTTTTAATTAAACTTCTGAGTATTGAAGAATACCTGAACTTATTATTAATTAATCAGTCGATTTGAGAAGTTTTTTATAGCCTTGTCTATGACTAGGTTTTGAATATTTGACCCGGTCGTAAAAAAAACATGAAATATTTTGAAATAATAAAGTCACATACAACTAGGTTTTGAACATTACGGCCTAGACGTATAACTAAACAAGTTGCGACTACATAAGTTTACGACCATAAGTAACTACTTAAGATTAGGATTTTTGCGACCAAAAATTAGATTTTGAAAATCTAGTTAAGGTTAGAAGTTCATCATTTTATACCTATAAAAATAAATAAATACTAACCTAAGGCTAGAAGTTTATCAATATAATGACACGACCTTCCACCAACAATGTCCCTACTTATCCAATGACGTTATCTAGCAGTGCGTGGTTTTCAAAGGGCACCGTGTGCGGTCATCTAGCAGAGGCTTACCGAGAGATCACCCATCCCAGAATTATTCCCGCCCGAGCACGCTTAACTGCAAACTTTTATGCCAACTCTAAATCCAATTATGCTGAAAATGCCCCGTTGTTAGGAAAGGACAAACCATTACTTATATTCCTTTCAGAGATTTCAACCTGTCGAATTGGGGTATTACAATACCACCACCTTAAATTAGAGAAGTCCTCGGCTCTAGAATATATATACTCAAGCCTAGATCTTTGACATTCCCTGCCTCTCATAAGACAAGCACATGGACCAACCCTATCAAGTGTACCTTCCCGCCCTTGGAAGGTGACCCCTTGTTGACTATGTTACCATTTTTAATGACCCGCCCTCCGCGGTATTGTGTCCACTTAGCCATTGAGTTTATCCGGAGGTGTGAATTTTTCAATGGGCACTACTATGGTCATACATAAGAAGCTTCCCAATAGGTCACCCATCCCTAGATTACTCATGCCAAGCATGCTTAACTACAAAGTTTTCTGTCAATGCTAGAGCCATTTATGCCCAAAAGGCCTCGGTGTTAGTAAAGGACAAAACACTACTTATATTCCACTCGGCGTACCCTACCTTCCAAATCGGAGTACTACAATCATTATTTAACCGTATAAGGTTTTATGACTAGGAAATTATGACTATGACCTAGCTGCAACTGCAATTAAAACTGAAAATTGAATTTAATTTTGAACGAATGTAACTTATTTCAACCATTAAAAAAAAGTGGTTTTCTTGATAAATTTTTCTTTTTGATCGATAAAGAAAAGTTCTTACTACATTGGTACATGCTAGATTGATGAATTCTTCGTTTTGTTGTTGTAGTTTTTGGCTTTATTTGTGAATAGTAAATAATTTAAGATTTAATTAGGGGTAGGATAATATAATACTATTATTTAATCAAATAATAATTTAGTCATATTTTATGCATTGAGACACATACCTATCTCAATCTAGATTTTTTTTTGATGTGAAGAGAGATTAAATTAATTAAGCAATATAGTACAAGAGGTCTACAATTTCATTTTCTTAAAAACATTAGAAAGGATACTTTCTTTGTGAATTTGTTGCTCCATATGTTTTGAAATGTATTGTAGTCTTCGTATTCTTGCTTTTTTTGCTATTGAATCAGCTACTGCATTATAATCTTTGTTGATAAATTTTAATGTGGCTTGGGGAAGCCTATCAAGAATGGCTATCACTTCTTCTATTGAGTTTTCTGCTGTCTAGTCTGCCGTCGTATCTTTTTTGTTGATGCCGTCTGATAAGATTTTACAATCCGTCGCAATAATAACAGTAGAAAGGATATTGTTTTCTAGCCATTTTAGCGCCTTTAGGATTCCCTTTGTTTCTGCGTGTAATGCCGATGAAGCCCAGTATAAACCCGCAGAAATATGTAAAAAAGATTTTTGTTCGACATAAAAAAGAATGAAAGCAAAGCACATAGGTAAATTCTCTTTGTTAAAAGCGGCATCTGTGAAAATTATCCAGTCCGCTGTGAAATTGTTCCATCTAAAGGTAGGAACTCCTTTGATTCGACACACTCCCTGTAAGATATTGTTGTTGATCGGCTGAGCTTGAATGAAATTCTTAATTTGTTGGATCAACGAGTATGGGTTTGGTCTTGTTTTTTGAAATATAACTTCACAGCGATTCCCAAAGGAACCATGTGACCGTTGCTATTTGATAGCCCACAATGGAATACTTATTATTAGAACTCCACTCCTCAACCCAATTCACAATAGAGTCTGATGCGTTCATTCTTGAAACCTATTATTATTATTTATCTTGAAAGCTATTAATCTATCTCAATCTAGATAGATTAATAGCTTTCAAGATAAATGATTCTTGCGAAAAAACCTCATCATTAGGTTACTAAATTAAAGTATGATCTTTGGAGTGGTAAAGTTATCAGATGACGATATCAATGACCTGAATTTGAAATTCGTCAACATCAAAATTTTATTAATCAAATTATGATTTTTTGAGTATCTTTTATCCAACTATATCTTTTTTTATTGTGTAGCGCCCCCTAAGATAGCAGCTGACTAACCCAAGAATTTAACTAAATAAAGAGGCACTAACGAATCCAAATCAAACACTTAAACAGTCAATTAAGAAATCTGTTACAAAAGAACTTAACCCAAGGTTAACCCTGCTCAGAAACATATATACAAGAATTCCTCTCCGATGATATATATAACTTAATCATTTGGTTTACAAAAGAATATACAACACCAACAACATATCAGAATAAAATCAACTAACGAAGTTAACTTCTCGGAACTTTATTTTGCACCAACTCTCTGTATCACTGGAAACTGAAAATGGGGAATAATTAACATTTAACTTCTAAGTAATCATATGCAGATTTGGAAAACAGATTTGGAAAACATTACATGTTTTCCCAAACATTAGAAGAAAACAAAACCACTGAAATAAACAATCATGTATATGGACCTAAACTCCTCCTTTAGTTTCTGCGGTGACATTTACACACCTTATAATTTCTATGGTGACATTTACACACCGTAATACTGAAGACGTAAAGCAATATGTGGGTGAAAGTTACACACCCGTAATATTGATGCCAATTCCACACCTATTATTAATATTGCGGTGTATCGCCCTAGCCATAAGAATATGAAGGAGCGTATCCAATATACCATAGATGGAAATTCTCATTTCCCAAAGACAATCATAAATATAAACAAAGCAAGGAATAAACGAATAGACAATGCATGAGTTTATTAAACAAAGACTTTCGTAAAATAATAACAATGATTACAAAACTGTTAAATGCATTCCCACCTCTTTTGATGACAGGCCACGCCTACCTCGAGATCCACGATTCACTGGTTCATCCTTGGAATTGATCATTTGGTAAAACAGACTAACTGTTAATCACACAAGAAGTCTAAGAATCTAGCCAAAAAGGCTCACACAAGAATCATACAAGTTTATCTAATGGTTCTAAGTCCATTATGGTATCTTATTCTCTATCTTTATTATAACTAAGAGTTTACTAATCCAATTAGACTGATTCTATAGTCCTTAGGTAAGTCTTGTGAAGATCTACAACTTTGTAGATGAAGCCGAAGGTCAATTCAAACCATAAGTGGTCCAATTCATCACTTATAAGAAAACTAGTCATAAGCCCAAGTTCTCTAAACAGGCCCATTAACCAAAGGCCTGGTCAAAATGGGTCAACTAACGGTCTCTAATGGTCAAACTGATAGTCCAAGGTCAACTTAACAGTCAACGTCTAAAGGTCAAGTCAATAGTCAAAGTCCAAGTCAAATAGGAATCGGTCAACTGAGTCAATTAGGGTCAACACAGGGAACACGGTGAATCTACACCGAGTCAACTCAGTTAGATTTACTAAGTCGAACCTGTTGATCGATCGAGACATCGACTGAATAAACGAGCCTTTGCACAGGCCAAGGAACTCTAATGCACAATCATGGTGCAACATATAACCTGCCAGAACTAGAATGATGCAATCAAAACAATTTATACTAAACAACTTTGAATTCCAATTACAATCATCTACCTGCAATTGCAGTAGCAGCAAGCTTTCACATAGCAAATACAATCTACAAATTTTGAATTCATTATTTTTCATGAACTGAAACTTCAGGACTATTACAAGTACAACTCCAACAACTTAGCCACTAATTGAACCACCACAGTCCAACTTCAAACTCCATACCCTAACCACTAACAGTGTAGTACTTATTTCTTCTTCATCACTACAACCCATTCCATTAGGTGTAAACCTTGTTGCCAATTCCAATATCTATCCCATCAAACACCACCAGTTCTATTACTTGCAATCCATTTAATTCAAACCAAAATTCTCAATTGCAAGGTTATATCTTCTTAACCTGACCACCAAGACTCAACAAGGTTCACCTACAACTACATATACATATCACCAACTCATTCATATCCTCCAAGCCCTGAACTCATCATCCATCCATCATTAGTTCAACCTAAAATCACAGATCAACCCACTTCTGCAGCACAACCCTGCCAGTTGCATCATCTCACAAACAATGCCAACCTACAGACTTAGTTCATGATTAAACTTGCAACTCTATCAAACTTTTTAACTTTCTAACACCAACATCACTTCAAACTAGAGTCACAGTTCCATTAATTAATCATCTGAACCTCAGTTTCATTCACATACCAATTCAATTCTTAGCTTCACAAACATTCATAAATACTCTACAAAAGAACTTTATAACTTACTAAGATTGCAGAGAAGCATAATTACCTCAATTACATCTTCCAGTTCTTCCTTGAACCTCTTATGAAACCCTAGCTCCTGATTCAATCCTCAAAAAACTCCATGGCTTGCATCAAACACCAAATAGGAACAAACCCATCTTCTATCACTTCACTATAGCATCAATTTCGGCTTCAACGTCTTCCCCGAGTTACTCTGAATTCTTCTTATGAACCCTAGTTCTCAATTTGGGGAAGAACAGGGAAACCCTAATTCTAATTCATTAAGAGAATAACTTCAATTAGATATCATCAACCCACTAATTATCAATCCCTCAGCAACTCAATCAACTTATCCATCCATACGAATTTACAATTCGATCTACAAACCCGAATTCTTCAATTTCTCGTTCCATATCAGCATCACATAATTTTTTTCTCTCCTCTTGATTCATTTCTAAGCCATTTACACTTCAAACTAATCCCTTTAACATGTTTCCATCTGTTCCTCTCGATCTCACGCTCTCATAACTACCGCAGCTGCGGAACAGGGAAGGAGAAGAAAGAAGAAGAAAAGAAAATGAATGAATGGGAAAATAGAAAATCCTCGACCTTATCTAGTTGCATTTGAGTTATCCACAGAGGGTGCCCTGAGAAGAAAAGATGGTTGCCTTGATAACATTATGAAATGACCATTTTACCCTTCACCTAAAATAACAAATATCTTCTTCGTCCGATGTCCGGGTGATACGTTCGAGTAGTTCATTCTGCGTAACTTTTCGAGATCTATCCAGAGGTACTAGATTCGTATATAAATTGTTGTTAGATTAACCTCTATTAATTAACGTTCGTGTTAAACTAATCGAGTTATTATCGGTTAAATCGACACATGATCATCTCTTGACCGGTCTAACAGCGTTGACGAGCTTGAGGGTCACTACATTCTCCCCACCTTTAGACATTTTCGTCCTCGAAAATCGAGCTTCCCTCTAGTCTTGAAAACTCTCCACCTTATAGAGTAATTCCATCTCTTGACTAAGCGCAAACAACATAGAACAAACCACAAACCTATATGGCTTTCTACAACTAAAATCTAAAATTTGTAGCTCTAGGTTCAACTACACTGATTTAAGTTCTATCAAGTAGGGAAGAGTTAAGTTTCTTAAACTAATTTCTATTTTATAAGAAGACTGTCTCTAATTACAAGGGAAAATTCTTACGAATCTTTCTAAGTACGATTGAAACTATTGGTTATCTAAAGATTTAAATTATACTTCCATGATCAGTCATCTCTGAATGCAGTTGCCCTGTCAAGGTTGGCCAATCCCAACAATGCCTTCCTACGAACAGAGAAAACACAACCTTCACTATTCTCCAGTGCTAGATAAACTAATTACTAATTTATTAAAATTAATTAGTCTTCAACTTTTTTCTTAACTGGTGTAATTATAATAAATTTACTTCGTAAAATATATAAATAGTTCTCATCATTTTTAAACAATTTCGTCGTCTGAAATTTAATGACTATTATAAGTAAACCCAATTCGATTGTTTTTAAGTGCTAACTTACTATGACTGATTAATTTCTAAATTCTATTGTAATTGCTTTAACTTGAAGATTTTACTTTATAAACTACTAGCCCTTAACCCGTGCCGTAACGGCACGGGCCATGATGTTGGTTCATTTTTAATATATCGTATAATTTGTGTCCCGAATACTTATCAACTCCTTATGATTTAATATGTGTTTGTCATAAAAATAGTTGGGATTTTCCTCTCTTTTTTTCTTTGTTTTTTCCTTTAATATTTTACCGCCGGAGATTTGTTCAAACGAAAGAAATATAATCTTAACTTCCAGACACTTTTTTATTTAGGTTCATTGCTTATAATGAGATAATGCTCTACATGAACATGGAAGTATAAATATTTTTTGGAAATATGTCGTCAGCAGCGCTCATCTCAGTGAAATCAACTAATCAAAATCGTCCATAAAAGTCTCCACATGCTCTTATTTTTCTCCAGCTGACTCATCTATCATGGTCATGTTGCCGAACCTCCAAATAGGCAGAGAATAGTTTTTTTTTTTTTTTGCATCGAACGAATGATACAAACTATCCAATATGACATGATATTCCTGTAATTTTTCAACACCCATTACATGACAATGTTTAAAATGTGTATCCATTACCTTTTCGAAGGGACTGTATATATGCGAACCTCTGCCATTAAATATTCAACAAAGTATTGTGCCCAGCAATTTGTCTTAACAAAGGCTTTGGTAACTTCAAAAGTCTTGGACATTTTGTCACTTTCGTATGTTCCTACCTTCACTTGGAATACAACCTGGCGACACATTACCTCATAAAGAACCTTGAACACATATTGTACTCCCTGATCTTATTTCAAATTAATAGGTTGTCAATAGATCCTTTACCAAAAGTTGACATATTCTACGTTGAATATTTATAAATTTTTTTTTACGGTATTGTGGATCGTTGCTTTCTAAGATTGTAGTTTTCAAAGTTTGCCTCTTCAAGTCCCACGGCTTTCTAAGTTTATATATCTTGTTTGTTTTTAACATTTTAGTTAGCCATATTATGTTTGTTACTAACTTTAAACTTGATGTCATCTTGTACTGTGAACTTTATGTGATTTCAGAATCGAAATAGTTATACCTCTTTCATTCGTATCAAGTAATCCGTTGTATATTCCAACAATTCTTCTACAACAATTCCTTTTTTTCACCGTTTCCGGACCATCAGTAGCCATTATTGTCAAACGCAATCTGTCTAATTTTTGTTGATGTTATGTATTTGCAATGTTCATTTTTCTTAAATAAATAGATTGTGGAAAAACTAAAAAAAAAAAACATAGTATTACATCAGGTCTAAGTTACTATATCCAAAATATTCCGGACACTGCTTCTGGTTCCTTGTTTTCTCAAATTCCTTGTTGCATTCTAGATAGTACATGCAACACCAATCATTTGCGAAGTGAGCTATTTGCGCAAGTGTGGTCAATGTAAATGTATCCCATGCCTGTAATAATAATGACAACACGTCAATTCTTTTCAAGGCATCCAGTTGTAAATGGTATGAATCTAGTATATTTGAATATACCTCAATCTTAGATATCACCTTCTTCTCACATAACATAGCAATTGAGGAAGGACAAATCTTGACCACTCTTTACATAGGCAGAGATAGCCAAACTATGTTTTGCGATTGTCTTACATGAAAATTATTATTATTCCATATTTTAGTCAGCTCCTATCGAAGCCGATCTAATTAGTCCTATAGAAAGTTAATCTTAAATTTTTGACCTTATCTCTTGACCAAATTATTGAAGTATTCTCAGTTATGTTCTGCTTTGTGTGATCTACCCATCTGTGTCTACTCTACCTTCTAACCCAGTGAATGAAACCTATACATATTGATTAGTAATTTGATATTGTTGATTTTTCATCAAGAGGTCGCATGATTTGAGAATGTAAAATATAAAAAATATTCGACAAACATCGGAGGCGAAATTTAGATTTATGATTTAGAGTTTTTTATGATGATTTTGATGAACAAACATAATTTTCAAACAAATATTTTAGAATGCAAATACATTTTCCCGGTCTATAAGGTTTTATATCGGGAATTGAGTGAAAGTTGTTGTCTTTGTAGGTAGTTGTCGCGAAACAACTCGACATTGATGGTCTTTCAGGAAAAAGAATGTAATAGTACTTGAGAGAGCGATAATGTTCTCTTATGCGGGTACACCAATTGCATTTATATAATACGGGTGATCGAACAGTCATGATCATATTGTCTTATACGTTCCGGTATCATCCTTGAAATATTTGGTTTTTGTCCTTATCAATAGTGCTAAAAGCAACCAATTACATCTTTCACAATACAATGTTTCATGTTTTCTGAAGATTATTTTTTTACTTGGTCAATAAAACTCACTAAAAAGCAAAAACTATTATTATACACTATATTACCAACAACCACCACCATAAAAACCATCCACCGCCACTATTTCTTCCACCAATAGTAATGTTACCACCTCCACTATTTACAAACACCCGCTACCGCTTATACTCACCATTGAAATTAATATAGTTTTTAGTAAAATTATTTATTAATAAAATTATGTGCTTATGTTAGATTATAAAAGAGACATTTATAATAGAAATTTAATTAATCATTATGAACAATCAATGAGACACTAATTAATAAAACATTTAAAAATGGTTAAGTTGAACAAACCCCAGCGGTAAATTTATCTTTGCCAAGGTCAAATCCTGACCACTCTTTACATAAACAAATCGATAATAAATAATTTCATATGTTAAAGATCTTGATTAGTAATAGTTAGTTTATTTATTACATAACATGGAAATTGATTGCACCAATTTTTTTAAATGGACATATGTTTTATCGAGTTTATTTTAACATTAAAATGATCAACCACGTTTTATAATTTATAATATAACGTTACACATTTTGTGGGGTTACGAAATTAGCATAATATGTTTTTTTTTTCACCAATACCCGCCACCACCATAAAACCATATGAATCTACTTTTTTTATCCACCACCACCTAGTGGCGGAGCCAAGGGTTGACTAACCTGGCTCTAACCCCTTAAATTTTTAATAACTACATAATTTTTTTAGTTTATTTTATAAATAGTATTTTGTCCATATATATTTATGGTTTAGTCCACCAAAGTTTACATTTTTTTTTAAATTGGCCTCCTCAATGTCAGTTTTTGACTCCACCACTGACACCATCACTGCCGCCCATCCCATGTAGGTTGTTGGACGCAATTCTAATTTTCAATCACAAATGCCATGTATGATGTTTAGATTGAACAAAATTTCGTTTATTTTATTTTAACATTAAAAAATCATGATTTATACGATATAGTACCAAAGATAACAGGGGCACCATTTGGGTGATCCCAACTACGATCATGAAAATATTGTCTTGTATGATATCATCCCTGAAATAAGTGTTAAAAAGAACCAACCACATCTTCCACACTATGAAGTTATCGATGTGGTAACGACAACATAAAATTAATATTGTCCATCACTACACACCAGCATTCACCGTCACTACTTCTTCCACCGCAAACCAGGGGCGGAGCTAGGATTTTGAGGAGGGATGGAGAAAAAATTCTTGGCAAGTTGGATACATGTGAAAAATGGACTTTGTATCCCATTTTACGATAAAAGAACAAAAATAAATATAATTGTGCTTGGCTCCGCCCTTAACCACCACAAATATTTCGGCCTCCACCTCTTCTACTACTCATTGTCACAAAAAATGTTTATTGATATTATTTATTAAAATTACTTATTAATGAAAATAAATATTATAATTAATTAAGAAAACATTTATAATTAAAAAATGATTAGTCATTTATTATGAGCAATTAGTGAAACACTTTATAATGAATAGATTATTTATTATGTGCAATTAGTGAAAAACTAATTAATAAAGCAATTATGGTATTTAAGTTGAACAAACCACCACTGTTGATTTATATTTTCTATCAATTCCAACCAAGGTGGAACAACGCTAGAGCCACTCTTATGACACAATAGGTCATGAGTTCGAACCTCCCTGTTATAATTTTTGAATTTCCATATCCTGACTTGAGTATTCATTTTTCATTCATAATATTGGAATTAACGCCACACGTGCGAGATGTAGGGGTGGTCAGGAGAACCACAACCCTTGATTTATCTTTGTCCAGACAAATCCTGACAAATCCTGACCACCACTAACAAAGGCAAACTTATCCAAACCTTGTTTTATATTAATGATGTATATAATTCACAGCATTTTAAACAATTTAAACCTCAAAATTCATTTGATCTTATTTATTTATATGAAACTAAAATTTTAATTCCAAATGAAACCATAATATTATAACTAAATAATTATTTAAAATTCATGTACTATTTTAAAATAACTGAATGTTATAACTATTATCCAATTGTTACTATTATTATTTCCAGTGTGTCTATTTTTTTTATTTCATTATGCAACTTGTTAAAAATAAATAACTACTTTAAATTATTTTTTATTTTTTTTTTATTTTTTTCATGTCGTTTGGTATTAATATTTAATTATTGTTATTACATACATTTCTTATTTCTTAGACTGATATAAGTTATTCATAATTAATCATAATGCAAAGTTTAACTTTCTTATTAATACTATATTTGATTTGATCTAATTTTATTTCCTTAAGTTTATATTAATAAAATCTACATTCTGCTATTACCATCCAATAACATTATCCAAATGATATTTACAATAATTCTAAATTTTATAATAATTAATATTAGACAGTATTATAATTTGCTTATTTTATCGAAAATTATTGTCTTAATTATACTATCATTTTCATTATTGTTTTATCAAATTTTCTTATTTGATTACTAGTGTAATTGACATGCAATTAAAATAATTGTTTAGTAATGATACTTAGTTTAATTTTTATTAATCCCTAATCTTGTAAATATAATTTTAATTTCACGAAAGATCAATATAACACATTTTGTTTATTCAGATTGAATTGGTAATATAGTATATCGTGTTACATATTGGCGTTAGTAATTTTAATATGATTTTAAACTTTGAGTCTGCATAAAGATTTAATATGTCTTAATAGTCTTTAGATTTTGGTATTAATTATAAGTGTCTTATTCATATACAAATTTATTTTCCTTTAAGTTAAATTTGTACTAAGCATTCAAATATTATAAGTATCACTTAATGCATATTTTAGTGATTTAGTAAATCATTTATTGGACTAAAAATAATCTAGGTGTAAGATTGTTAACAATTTTTGTCTTTATTATGAGTCTTATATGACCTCACGTTCTTTTATTCCTACTTAATAAGTCTTGTTTTAACTATCTTATTTAAATGCAAAACATATACTTCTAATTTGTTATTTTTTTAACTTTGCAAATCTTAACCGTAGCTAATTACGTAGCTTTTTAGTCTTATTTATTATTTTATCGTTGTACATTTGTTAATGATATTTTAATTTAAATTATGCTCAATACAGTACTAATTTAAATTTTAATAGCTCAAGTTTGTCATACTAACTTTTCATTTCAAAAGAAAATTAATTTATTTATAAAGAAGGATTCTGTTAGTATACAAATTTATTTCCTTTTAATTCTAATATTACACTAAATATCAGATTGCTATTATTATTATTTCTTGTATATTTGTTTCATTCTAAAGATTTATTGAATCATTTATTAGATTAAAGATAATTTGTAATTTAATTTAATTTACAAAACTTAATTGAAGATATGCGTAAATAATTTTCGTAGTTATTTAATCATAATAATTATTATTATTTTTGTTGTTCTATATCCTTATCGGAATTTTGTTAAATAAAGTTGATACTAATTGTGAATGCAAACATTACTTTATTAAAATTATTATTACTCTTCACATAAGTCCATGTGTTCGGTAAGTTTCTATTTGATTTACAAGTTATATCAATTATACTAATTTCACTATTATCATTATAGTATTAGATTGTTTACGTGTTCATACTTTTTAGATTAATTATTATCAAATCCTAAAGTCATTGGTGTACCTTACAATTTTTACATCAATACAGAAACAAACAATCAAACAAACAATTCAATCAATTAGATAAATCTTTTAATTATTGATAGCTTTTAGTGATTAAGATTTATCTCACAAACCCAACCCAGTTCTAACTAATCTGATTCACTAACTGGCACTGGCTATTTCTATCTTTTCCCATATAAGATCTAATAGTGAGCTCTGATACCAACTTTGTAGCACCCCCTAAGCTAGCAGCTGACTAACCCAAGAATTTAACTAAATAAAGAGGCACTAACGAATCCAAATCAAACACTTAAACTGTCAATTAAGAAATCTGTTACAAAAGAACTTAACCCAAGGTTAACCCCGCTCAGAAACATATATACAAGAATTCCTCTCCGATGATATATATAACTTAATCATTTGGTTTACAAAAGAATATACAACACAAACAATATATCAGAATAAAATCAACTAACGAAGTTAACTTCTCGGAAGTTTTCACAAGCGCAACTCGCTCATCCTTTGAACCGAAAATGGGGAATAATTAACATTTAACTTCTAAGTAATCATATGCAGATTTGGAAAACAGATTTGGAAAACATTACATGTTTTCCCAAACATTAGAAAACAACAAAACCACTGAAATAAACAATCATGTATATGGACCTAAACTCCTCCTTTAGTTTTTGCGGTGACATTTACACACCTTATAATTTCTGTGGTCACATTTACACACCGTAATACTGAAGACGTAAAGCAATTTGTGGGTGAAAGTTACACACCCGTAATATTGATGCCAATTCCACACCTATTATTAATATTGTGGTGTATCGCCCTAGCCATAAGAATATGAAGGAGCGTATCCAATATACCATAGATGGAAATTCTCATTTCCCAAAGACAATCATAAAGATAAACAAAGCAAGGAATAAGCGAATAGACAATGCATGAGTTTATTAAACAAAGACTTTCGTAAAATAATAACAATGATTACAAAACTGTTAAATGCATTCCCACCTCTTTTGATGACAGGCCACGCCTACCTCGAGACCCACGATTCACTGGTTCATCCTTGGAATCGATCATTTGGTAAAACAGACTAACTGTTAATCACACATGAAGTCTAAGAATCTTGCCAAAAAGGCTCACACAAGAATCATACAAGTTTATCTAATGGTTCTAAGTCCATTATGGTATCTTATTCTCTATCTTTATTATAACTAAGAGTTTACTAATCCAATTAGACTGATTCTATAGTCCGTAGGTAAGTCTTGTGAAGATCTACAACTTTGTAGATGAAGCCGAAGGTCAATTCAAACCATAAGTGGTCCAATTCATCACTTATAAGAAAACTAGTCCTAAGCCCAAGTTCTCTAAACAGGCCCATTAACCAAAGGCCTGGTCAAAATGGGTCAACTAACGGTCTCTAATGGTCAAACTGACAGTCCAAGTTCAACTTAACAGTCAACGTCTAAAGGTCAAGTCAATAGTCAAAGTCCAAGTCAAATAGGAATCGGTCAACTGAGTCAATTAGGGTCAAGACAGGGAACTCGGTGAATCTACACCGATTCAACTCAGTCAGATTTACTAAGTCAGACATCTGACTGAATCTGGCTTGAGCCTTTGCACAGGCCAAGGAACTCTAATGGACAATCTTGGTGCAACATATAACCTGCCAGAACTAGAATGATGCAATCAAAACAATTTATGCTAAACAACTTTGAATTCCAATTACAATCATCTACCTGCAATTGCGGTAGCAACAAGCTTTCACATAGCAAATACAATATACAAATTCTGAATTCATCATTCTTCATGAACTGAAACTTCAGGACTATTACAAGTACAACTCCAATAACTTAGCCACTAATTGAACCACCACAGTCCAACTTCAAACTCCATACCCTAACCACTAACAGTGTAGTACTTATTTCTTCTTCATCACTACAACCCATTCCATTCAGTGTAAACCTTGACTGCAATTCCAATATCTATCCCCTCAAACACCACCAGTTCTATTACTTGCAATCCATTTCATTCAAACCAACATTCTCAATTGCAAGGTTATATCTTCTTAACCTGACCACCAAGAGTCAACAAGGTTCACCTGCAACTACAGATACATCTCACCAACTCATTCATATCCTCCAAGACCTGAACTCATCATCCATCCATCATTAGTTCAACCTAAAATCACAGATCAACCCACTTATGTAGCACAACCCTGCCAGTTGCATCATCTCACAAACAATGCCAACCTATAGACTTAGTTCATGATTCAACTTGCAACTCTATCAAACTTTTTAACTTTCTAACACCAACACCACTTCAAACTAGAGTCACAGTTCCATTAATTAATCATCTGAACCTCAGTTTCATTCACATACCAATTCAATTCTTAGCTTCACAAACATTCATAAATACTCTACAAAAGAACTTTATAACTTACTAAGATTGCAGAGAAGCATAATTACCTAAATTACATCTTCCAGTTCTTCCTTGAACCTCTTATGAAACCCTATCTTCTGATTCAATCCTCAAACAACTCCATGGCTTCCATCAAACACCAAATAGGAACAAACCCATCTTCTATCACTTCACTAGAGCATCAATTTCGGCTTCAACGTCTTCCCCGAGTTACTCTGAATTCTTCTTATGAACCCTAGTTCTCAATTTGGGGAAGAACAGGGAAACCCTAATTCTAATTCATTACGAGAATAACTTCAATTATATATCATCAACCCACTAATTATCAATCCCTCAGCAACTCAATCAACTTATCAATCCATACGAATTTACAATTCGATGTACAAACCCGAATTCTTCAATTTCTCGTTCCATATCAGCATCACATAAATTGTTTCTCTCCTCTTGATTCATTTCTAAGCCATTTACACTTCAAACTAATCCCTTTAACATGTTTCCATTTGTTCCTCTCGATCTCACGCTCTCATAACCACCGCAGCTGCGGAACTGGGAAGGATAAGAAAGAAGAAGAAAAGAAAATGAATGAATGGGAAAATAGAAAATCCCCGACCTTATCTACTTGCCTTTGAGTTATCCACAGAGGGTGCCCTGAGAAGAAAAGCTGGTTGCCTTGATAACATTATGAAATGACCATTTTACCCGTCGCCTAAAATAACAAATATCTTCTTCGTCCGATGTCCGGGTGATACGTTCGAGTAGTTCATTCTGCGTAACTATTCGAGATCTATCCAGCGGTACTAGATTCATATCTAAATCATTGTTAGATTAACCTCTATTAATTAACGTTCGTGTTAAACTAATCGAGTTATTATCGGTTAAATCGACACATGATCATCTCTTGACCGGTCTAACAACGTTGACGAGCTTGAGGGTCACTACATATTGTCATTCCCACACTATCCTTAACGATTTACATAACACCTTTAATATGATTAATTTAGCCTAATTTTTTATAGTCTTCTTCCTAGAAAGTATCAAAAGGTTGAAAAATCTTAGATCCATTACCACCAACACCATTATCGTCATTGGCGGAGCCAAGGGTTAGCTGGCTCTTGATCCCCCTAAATTTTATAAATTATGGAAAAAGACTGATTGTATACCATAATTTGTAGTTAGTCCACCCTATATTTGGAAATGTAGCCCACCCAAATCTAAATATTTATTACTTAAGGTGTATGTAGTAAAATCAGTAGGAATATAAGAAACAATATATAATTAGTTTTTTTCAATCGTTCAAATGTAACCATTATAAGTTCCTTAAATAGCAAAAATTTAATTCCCAAACTAAGAAAATAAGAAAAATCGTCAATTTTATAAATGTTTTTTAAAAGGAAATCGACACATTAGATTTCTTTTTAACCACCTAAAAAATTAAATTTTGGCTCCGCATCCGATTATCATCATTAGTATTAGCTTCAACAACAATATCAATATTTCAATATCAATGAAATTCGCCAAAGCTACTTAATCAATGAGAAAATTCACCTTGCATTTGCCAAGTACAACTCAAGAACCACTATTTTGACAAAAGTATCTATGTTTCAATTGTTTAGTGAACCAACCATTGTCATTCATGATTCAAATTTAATTAGTAGAGTTAATATGAAATAGCAATTAAGAATCTATTGATCTTAGATATTTTACCAAGATGAATTGAACTAGAAGGATTCATAGGATCATAGCCCGAGTGGTGATGACTAATAAGATGGGCATGAAATGGTGACACCATAATACTGTAGTTGCATATTTATGATGGCTACATCCATATACATCTAAAGGATATAATCTATCTAACATTCAAGATTCAAAGATAAATAAGATGTAAAGAACATGCAAGTAAAGATCGACACAAGCATATAACGTGGTTCGACCATGAACACCTACGCCCACGGGAAATAAGATGTTTTCTTTATTGATCATAAGGTATTACCCTTGAAAGAGTTACAAATTATCACTTAGATCTTTTACTCTATCTCTCTCTAGATCTCTCTCAGGAATTCTCTATAGAAAGTCCATATAAAATACCTTAGATAACTTGTCCATCTTCTGATACTTGGATTGGTATTTATAGACAAATTAAGCTCGTGAAGCTCTGGCCTCGCCGAGCTTGTGGATCTATTATACATCATCTTCATCGCTTCAGACAAATTCTATAATATTCCTCGTGATGGTATGCTTGGTTCCCCTCCCTAGATGTCTCGCTCTGCTTGTCATCACGTAGCTCTTCCTTGGAGAACCTCGTACTGCTTCTTCTACGGGTTACAGTATGGATCGTCCGAGCCATAGATTCTCCCACGCCTCTTCTGATCCTTCATTAATTGTGATGCTTCTTTTTAGACTTGACTAACTGAATCGATTAGACCACTCCTCACACGCGTCGTACATGTAATATTCGTGGCATGCGTCTCGATTCAGACGAGATCATCTTTATAAAGTATGATTCGGTGCTCCTACCTTATCTTCATATCATGAGATCATCCCTTGAGATGTTGACACGTGGCCATCGGGTAATTTACTCTCACATTTTGTTCATTTTCTTTGCAACTTGTCAAGGGCATGAAGGGAAGAAAACTTTGCAACCGTCCCGTGTTTTCGCCACGTCCGAGATTTTCGCGACGTTTGCAGCTTTTAGTGCACTTTTACCCATTGTACCTGAGGCGCCGGTTGGTTATCTTTTGGTTTCTTATAAAACCTTTTGAGGGAAGAGAATAATGTCTTTACTTCTTGCGCTCAGGGTTCTGAAAATTTTCATCTTTTCTCTCTTCCTTTTTTTGCTGTTCCTTCTTAACTCCTTGTCTCCCCATAAGGAAACTCATTATGTCTGGAAGAAATTCTCCTTCTCGACCTCAAAGACGGTAAGATTTTTCCCTTTTTGTTTTTTGTTGTTGTCAGTGGTTTGCTTCGTTCTTTTGAACTTTTGTAGTTCTTGTGTGATCATCAATGGTTATCGCCATTGCTCTGTAACTTTGGAGTTTTTACAGTCTCCACGTTCTTGTCAACTTTTTTCGGCATTGATTCCGATTCTTTCCTTCTGTTTGATTTTTACAGTGCTGATAAGAGACCGATTAGGAATCCGAGTACCAGCCGTTCTTCCAGCATGTCTGATGCCGATTTCTTATAGGTGGTGAAGGCTAAGCACTGCCTTCAAATATTTGAAGTTAGTTTTGCCACTCTAGAGGGTCATGGCAGAGTTTTGTCAAGAAAACTTCTCGAAGATAACCCATGTGGTACCAACTAGATTATTGTAGCAGTGGGCCAACTTTATGTTGGGCTTAAGCTTTCCGTTGTACTGCCCCCTCGATTCCTTCCAGTACGAGGTATTTACCATGCTTAACCCTCAACGAGCTATATTTCAACCCAATGGTAATTTTTATAGAATCATGCGAGAATGTTCACGGCGAAGTCAAGGTAAGGTGACAGAGCAGAAGTTGAATGAGTTCATCCCTGAGAAAAAGGAGTTGTACTCGTCCGCAACCTTCGTGGAGAACTATTGGTGCCAACAGTCCGATACCTTCGAGTGTTTTGGAGTTGGAATTTCTATGTCCCGAAAACCTCTGCGGGGCCCTGTTCTTATGACCGATTTGGATCCTCCCAACCCTACTCAACATACGCTTCGTAAGACGAATGACCCCAAGTGGTGCCTTGCTCCTCTCCGCATTGTGGGGCCTTATGTTTATGGTTGGAATGATGCTGGCGATGTTCTTCCTGGGAATACCGATATGCATGGTCATCTGCTGGCTTATAAGCCATGGGTGCTTAAATGGGTTGTTCCTTGCAGGCGTTCACCGCAAATTACTCGAGGTGCTGGGGATGCTAAGGTAGAAAATATTGTTTTATTATTAATGTATATATACCTTTCCCCTGTTTTATGACTTAGCATCTGATGTTGTTTGAGTGTTTTCACAAAGGAGAAGGGTTACTGATGGTTCTGGGCCATCCACTGCACCGGTGGTTGAAGAACACACTCTGAGCATCGATGTTGGCGCCTTATTTGGTGAGGGTGAGATGGTGGATCTTGGAGATGCATTTTTTGATGATCTTGACCAAGCCTTGTTGTACGATCCTACCAACCCTGGTAACACTTCTTCGTTATCGGATGTGAGAAATCCCCAGGCGAGTGATCTCGCTGACAATGGTGTTGCTCCTGATGTAGGTGTTCAGGCTGGTCGTAGTATTGGTGCTTGTGTACAAAGTGCTTTTGCTGGTGGATTTCCTTCCGCTCTAGTAGTTTCGTCTACTTTCATCTTAAGTGGTGGGTCCGATGCAATGAATATATTGTGTTCGGAACAATATGCTCGATTGAGCGAGGATGAGTAAGCTTGTATTTTAACTTCTTTTCCAAGGTCCGCTCAGCATCAACTCGTACTAGCGGTATGTGCCGAAATTTAACTAAATTTATAATGATATGTTTTGCATTGTTGGTCCAGTTGAAAATTTTCTAATTGGTGATGTTGTCTGATTTGCTAGAGCAATAATCTTCGTGTTGGCATGCTGTCCGAGACTCGTGTGGCAAGGAAGCGGTCTATAGATGCCAAGTACGAGGTGAAGAATCTTCGTCATGCTGTGGATATGGCTAAGGAGGAGGATTTTTCTCTTCGTCAAGATAAAAAAAAACTAGAAGGTATTTATTGTTCCTCTGTGTCTTAATATTTTATAGCCATGATAGGTTTTAGAGTTCTGAACTAGTCCCCTCTATTGATAGCCACCGTCAAACGTTTTGAGGAGAAGGTAGATAACACTGGTCATAGGTATGGTAGGAAAATATGCAATCTGAAGATCAATGTGAGCTCTCGTCAGTGCGGAATTGATGCTTTAGAACGTGAGAATGCTCAACTTTAGTGGGATGTGGATATTCATCGATATCGTATCGTTGACCTTCGTGCGGTGCTAGATAAAGCAAAGCAGATAGCTGTATCTCAGATGGATGAAATCAAGATTTCCCGAATTCAGAAAGATGGTCTGATTGAATGGCAATCAGATCATATGCCACTGTTAGCACAAGCAGAGGATGATTAGGAAGAGTTAGATCATCTTAAGTGAGATTTCGTCCACCTTGAGAAAGAATGCGATATGAATATGTTATCGTGCCCGGCAGGCGATGCCTCCATAACTCCCGTTGAAGCACAGATTAGTGCCTTAGATAATCAAAAGTCCCAAGTGGAACAGACCTTAGCTTCTGTTTTGGTTAAACATGAAGGTTTCCTATTAACGGCTTTTAATTTTTGTTCATCTTAATCTTTCATTAGTAAACATTGTCATATTGAATCTCTCCTTTGTTTTTCCTTGCAAAGGCTCGTAAGCGCATTGCAGAGCTAGAGAGGTAGTTGGATGAGGTGGAGATTGCTCAGAAAATCCTTGACGAGGAGCTTAACATGTTGGTGAGTAATCACGAGGAAGAGATCGAGGATGAATGTGCTGATAAGAATCAGAAGTTGCTCAATCTTCATGCTGAGATAAGTTGATGATTACTAAGGCTTGGAAAGCTGCCATTCTTCGTGATCGTCAAATGGTCGTTGCTGCTTCAATTGTTGCGGTTCCGCCTCTTCCCGCTAAGCATGTGTCCGAGCAAATTTATCCTGTCATCGCCGAAAATGAGAATCGTATGGAAAATGATCAAGGTGTTGCTGATCAGGGACAAACTTAAGTTTGTGAGCGCTTTTGCTCGTATAGTCCTCATTTTTGAGGAACTCTTTATTCATTCTTTTGTGTGCTTTTAGCCTCGTGCTATTGTCGAGGGGATGCAAGAAAAACATTGTTTGGTTGGGAAAGTCCTCATTTGTATTTTGAGGCATTAATTAACTCTTATTTTGGAAAGTCCTCATGTGTGGGAGGCGGTAATACTTTCTTCTTAGAATGGTTTTTTATGTGGATGGTAACGTTTTTAGTTGGATTACACCTCATGATGTGTTTATATTTGCTGGCTCCGAGGAAATCTTGTGCCTGCTATGGGTCCAACCATGGGTGACAAAGCCAAGGAGTGATCAGTTCCTTAATTATATGGGTCATATCTTATGGTATTGGATTTCAGGTATGACACTTCTTCCCTTCTCGCCTTGAATGTGGTGCCTTCATGGGCTTAGCTATTTAATAGTGTCCTGTTGAGGTTACACTTGCCCCAGTGTTTAGTTGTCATTTTTGTGAGTCACTAGTTTATTAACCATCGTTTGGACGGAAATACCTCGGTCAAGTGATTCTTTCCTTAGCCAAAGGTAAGTACCTTGATTATGGGTATCTCTTGTTATGGTAGGACATCATCTGACTTCGTGGTCTTGATGGAATTACCTTAGGTATATTCCCGTCTTAGGTATCTTAGGGTGTCTCCCGCTTCACATTGCTTTGTTTAGCTAGATGGCATTGCCTTAGGTCTGTATCCGTCTTGGGCAACTTAGGTATTTTAGCCGCATCATTCGTTGTGGAATGGAAGGTGTGGCTAGCACCGTGCCATAATCTTGATGGGATTTGGTTATAATTTAAGTGTGAAATGAGTAATCTATATGCAAATGCAAGGAAAGATAAAGCGAAAAAGAAAAATTAAAGCAACGAAAATTGTAAAAGTAAACTAGTAAAAATCAAAACAAGTAAAATGGTCACACACAAAAGGATTAATTTTATTATTCTCAAAAGAGGGTTTATAAATTCTTAGAGCGTCTGCAGCGGGGCGAGTAAACCTCACGACCAAAGACTAAAAAAAAGACCATAAATGGGTTTAGTATGGGTTTAGACGTAGTGGTGGACGACTAATTTTGTCAAGCGTACATATACTCTACGCCTGTTCAGTGAGCGTTGATATAAATTGCGCCCCGTTCTAGCGTGGATAAAGATAACGCGCGACGTGGTGCGGTGTTATAGAATACGCTTGACGATGGGCGCACGTAAACTCAACGCCTGGAGATGGAGCGGTCACTGAATCAAACGCCTGGTCAGGCGTAGGTAAACTCCACGCACCACCATCATGCGCATATATACTCAACGCTTCATGGGGCGTTCATAAACTTAACGCTTGAAATCGTGCGTTTATATTCTCAACGCCCCATTAGCTAAACACATTGCAACAGTTAAACAATAAGACAATTATTAAACAATTAGCTAAACAAACACATTAGCTAAACAATTATTAAACAATTAGCTAAACAAACACATTAGCTAAACAATTATTAAACAATTAGCTAAACAATTATTAAACAATTAGCTAAACAAACACATTAGCTAAACAATTATTAAACAATTAGCTAAACAATTATTAAACAATTAGCTAAACAAACACATTAGCTAAATAATTATTAAACAATTAGCTAAACAAACACATTAGCTAAACAATTACCAGGCGTGTTTTTTATCAACGCCTCCTAGTAGGCGTTGTTTTTTATCAACGCCTGTTAGCGGGCGAAAACTATATTAACGCCTCTCAGTAGGCGAAAACTATATTAACGCCTCTTGGTGGGAGAAAACTATATAACCGCTTCATACGGGCGCACATTTTATTAACGTCCCAATGCAGGCGTTATCTTCACCCAACGCCCGATGAAGCGCACCTTATACCAACGCCCGAACTGGGCGTACTTTTTATCTACGCCCGAGTGCGGGACACAGACATTACCAACGCTTGACGTCAAGTGGAGACTTTACAAACGCATGTTGAGAAGCGCAGTTTTTATAAACGCCCGACTAAATTTAAGTTTAGTCTTGGTCGCAGACCAAATTTGGTATGGTCGTCGATTTAGTCTTTACTCCGTCCCACTACGCATCTGCTCCAGACCAAATTTTTAGTCTTGGTCGTCCACTGCAGTCGCTCTTAGTACATTTTGGTAAGGTGTCATGACCTTTTACAAGTAGGGATTCGATTCCTATTTTCATAACCTGTTTTTCCTAAGCGATAAGCTTTTTAAGCATTGTATGGCTAGAGGTATTTGATACTCCAGGGGTGTTCTAGCTCTTCCCCGTCGGGTTCGAGAAATATGTATGCTCCATCACGTACTTTGGCGATGACTTTTAATGGTCCTTCCTAGACAGGGTTTCGCTCTAGACTTTATTTCCATGGGACAAATTGTCTTCGATGGACATGTTTGTTGTAGTCTCTGGTTGTCCTTCGATGATAATTATCTACCTTGCGTAAAGATGTTTATCTGCTTTCCTCGAGATCGTCTAGCTTGACATGTGGCTTGTCCGAGGTGAGGTTCTTTTCTCGAATCCCGTCCTTCGCCGTAGGGGTTCTTACCTCAGCTTGTATGATAGCTATTTTATCGTTCGTGAAAATGAAGGGGTCCATCCTTACTGTTCTACTTCGTGCGGTCCTAAATGCCGATAATATATTACATAATTAGTCATATCGGCTAGTCCCATGTCTGTCTAGCTTTATTCTGATTATGTCAGTGATAGATTCATTGGGATAGTCATGTAGACTTTGGGAGGTAAAAAAGGATTTATGCCCTTGATTTTATTCGCTGAGCGAGTCTTGTTCGTGGCCTGAGTATCCATTTATTAGGGATAGCAGTTCGTGCTCGGGGATCGGGCGATCTATATTGATGCAGAGCCGTGCTCCCTTGCTTTCCTTTGGTATTTTCACCATGATGGGTATTTTTTCCCTTCGGATAGCCTACGATGGCTCCGGTGTTACCCTTTGGATTTCACGCCTCATAGGCATGTGCTTTAAATTATTAAAGAAATGAACTTGACCGTCTACTGGGTCACTTCTCGGCATAGATCCTATATGTCTTGAGGTAGAGGTTTCTAACCAATTTGTAAAGTAATTTTTAGCCATAGTTGAGCATTCCGGATGTTTCATACCTGCTCGGTGGGGTCTGTCAATGTTGCCTTATTTCTTGGCCAATGGCCAGGGACTCAACTTGGTTTTGCATCTACTAACTATGTTGATAGCGCAAAGTCGGGTATAATCCGAGCATTCGTCTATTCAGGATGATAATCCGTGCCAAGAAGTCGGCTCATGCTCTCCGATATCGGAGAGGTTTTTTAATTGCTATAAGAGCTCCATTGGTGATTCCAAGGTATGGCCATTTTTCGTGGTTATCATGCTATTCGAGTGCCTTATTTTTCTTGTCAATGCCACGTGGGCGTTAGTATCGGCCTGGATTCTAGTATTCTTAGCCCTTTTTTCATCATGATATACATTCATATCGTATCAGTACTTAGCTTCGCGTAAGTCTCCATAAATTTTTGCGATCCCGTCAAGTGTTGGAAACCTTAGCCTTTGGTGATAGGTCGAGGCAACTCCTTTGATCTTATGGACCCAGGATCGCCCAAAAATAGCCGTGTAGGGTGAAACTACGTCCACCACACAGAAAGTGGCCAGAGTGAGGATTTTTCCTACTCAAATATCTAGTGTAACCTCTTCCCTTGGTTGGGTCGACGAGGCATTGAAACTAAGGCTGTCAATGGGTACCCATTACCCGCTACCCGGAACCGGACCCGCCTAATTGGGTCCGGTTCTGGGTCCTAAAGTTGGACCCATTAGCAACTTAGGACCCGACGGGTAATTACCCGATTGGACCCGAATGTTAACGGGTCCAAACGGGTAATACCCGTCGGGTACCCGCGGGTAATGGGTACCCGTTTATTTAACCTTTTAATCCTCTTTTTAGCAAAATTATAGGTATTTTGCAAGTTTCGGCTTTGGATTTTTTTGATTTTAGATTTTTTTCTTACATTTAATCTTTATTTAGTACATTAATAAATAAATAATAATAAATTTTTATAAAAATAATTTATATTCAAGTTAAAAAAAGAAAGAAATTAAGATTTTAAGATTTTTTAATACCCAAAGGGTACCCGGACCCGACGGGTACCCGGGACTTTAAACGGGTCCGGTTCTGGGCCAACACATTATGGAACCTGCCCCGGAACCGTTAGGACCCAGAACTGATGTTGATATGCCGGGTCCGGTTCTGGGCCATGTACTACCCGGGAGGACCCGGACCCGTTGACAACCCTAATTGAAACCAAATATTTTATAGGTAGAAGGGATTATGCATTAATCTCTCATGCCCATTTGCTTGAATATGTCTTAAAACAAGATTTCAACGGAACTTCCTCAGTCTATTAGTATCTTGGGCATAGCCCACGACAGCGCCTTGGGGTTTTCTTCCTCTCCCTCATGTTCTGGGAGCGCAATGGCCATTGTTACCACCATTGGATCATTGTAGTTGCATCCTTCATCTGGTGCTTCCGAGGATGAGAAGATAATCGGGATTTTCATCTACTCATGCATGGGAGGTTCTTTTGCTATGCTGAAGACTTCATCACCTTTGAAATATCGCTTGTGGATTCGCCCTGTGATACTTCCTTCGGGTGAAGGAGTAATAGTGACTGAGTGTGATATCGTATTGCATCCCAAATATTATGCCTCGCGTGGTATTTCTACGCGATGAACAGGTGCCCCTATGGCAGGTTGGATCGCTGGTTGCGCGATATATTCGTGAAGTTTGGCTTCATCTATCATTTCTTGCACCATTTTCTTCAGATCTCTGCACGAGTATGTGGTATGATTATGGAATTGATGGAACTCACAGAAGTCAGTTCAGTTCTTAGCTCGCTCTGGCTGTTATCCTCTGTTCCAGGGGTAAGTGATTTTGTACTTCCCATCGATCTTCTTAAGGATCTCGGATATGAGAGCATTTAGTTTTGTATATACAGGGTATACGAGTTTTCCAGTCTTTCGTTGGGCTTGGTCTTGCCCTTTCTATACTCCACTCCGATGTTTATCGAACTGGGAAGATCCGATATTGGATCGCCCTGCTCCTTGGGTTGGTGCCTGAGGTTTCTGTGGTTCTACCATATTTTCCCCTTATTGGGTCCTTTTACCAATTTTTCATAAGTGCCATCTTGGATTTCTTCAAGGGCTATGTAGTCTTCTTGAATCTCTCTAAACTAGCCTAAGTTAGGTGGCATGGTTTCATACATGCGGACAAATATTGGGTATGTCTTTCTCAAACTATTTTTGAAGCCCAAGATCGCGTAGGCCTCTGGGACCCTTCTGATCTCAGCACACAGTTTCCTCCATCGTGTTACTAGTGATCGAAGTGACCCGTTTGGTTCTCAAGATAACTGGAACAACATATCGATTTCCGGATTAACTCTGCTGTTATGTATGTACGTCTCCAAGGATAGCTCGGATAGGTGGGAAAATGACCTAACCGACTCATTCGGTAAGATATTGAACCACATTAAGGTATCGTATTTTAAACTGGCTGGGAAAAATATACACATAACCACATCGTAGTGGCTCCATGGGTTAGTGTCATGCGATATAATCTAAGATGTTATACTGCTTCACCTGTCCCATTGAAGGGAGTTTCAAACGTTGGAAGCGAACACTTTCTCGGAAATGGCTAGGCCAATAGGTGCATCACCAAGGGAGATTGTCTTGCCTCGTGCATTACCTCTGCCAACTTTTTATTGTCTTGCCTTTCGGTGGATTCTCTGCACATCGCTACGATCGAGTTGGCTGAGTCGGGCCTGTAATTGATCGTCTATAAGACTTCTTTCGGCCTTTTTCCTTCTCCCTTGTGCCCTCTCGGGTGAGAAAGAGGTTTCTGGTCGGCGATATCTTGATCTCCCTGAATCCTCGTCCAATTGTTCAACGTGGGAAACTATCTTAGAGCGAATTGAATTTGAAGTCTCCACTCGCTAGGGGTTAGTGACTACGAGGTTCTCGGCATCACTGTTAGTCCTTACTCCATTTTGTTTGTTCAACTATCGCCTATGCTTTGGATCGACATCGTACGATCCTTTAGACGGGCTTTCTTCCGGGTCTAGGACACCTATGATTACCTTGGGAAATTGATCCGCTATTTCCTCGTTCGAGGTGTCGGGGATATTAACTCTTTCTTCGTCCTGCAGATTTTCAAAAGGATTATCCTCCTCGGGGGTGTCTTCGACTGGGATGGTAGGAGCCTTATTCTTGTCTTTACGTTTAAACCTCCGGTTCTCCATTCTAACCTCCTGTTACATCTTTCTAGTTTTTTCATTCTCTCATCCCGTGCTTCTTGAGCCTTCAGGATGGCTGCAATTGTATTGTTGAAGCCAGAATTGTCATTATTCTTGGGATCATTGTTTACTGTTTTCCTTGGCAGGCGATTCGACCCTCCCTTGAGTTAGATCGATATCATCTTGTCCTTCAAAGAGGTTTCCCTCCTCGTCCGAGCTAAAGTTATCAGTTAACCCTTCCCGAAATTGGTTATCGGGCTGTCCCTCTCCTGGGAGTACACCGTTGTGCATGGTTTCACCGAGTTCCATATCGTCTAATCCCTCTGGCTGGGTTACACCATTTTCACCTTGGCTCATGCGAACGGATCGTCTCGTCACCATCGCCTTACATGCGATATATGCAATAATACTCAATTTGTCTTTTCTTTCGTAAAAGTGGGACCTTAGTTTTGCAGGTCATGTGCAATTACTAAGTCATAGCTCAGACTGGACAAATAAGTACAGGAAGACTTTGAAGTAAATTTTGGAGACATGCGAAAATGACAAAATATTCCCTACTTGCATAAAGTTTTTGCGATAAAAAAAAGTGTTTCGTCGGTATCTCTTTTCAAGAGAAGTACCTTTCTCCATACATCATACCTTTGCTGGGAAAAATAAAATGATGATGGAGCATATCTTTCTATTTTGGGAAATATCTCTCTCCATCTTCGAAATTTTTATTTTGAATGATATTTGAGTTAAATGAATGATTATGTACTCATTAACCCTTCCCCTTGACTTAGAGTTAGATTCCTAATAAGAAGACTGTGAGTTGTCATGAGTTTCTTTGAAAATGAAGAACTTCATCATGAATAATTTTTCCTTTCAACTTTCATACGATATCTTCTTTATGAAGTTTACTGACTAAGCACTTCCCATCCCTTTCATGGAGAAGATCGTTCGATTGCTGAAATATTGAAAAATCCATTTTCACTACGATCTTCTACTATCTCGAGCATCTTGAGGAAGGTACAAAAATACTAAAGAAAACAAGTGAAAAAGACGTAGATCTGTTGATTTTGTGGGTCTTCTAGACTTCACAGATCGTATAGACTGTGTTGAGTCCGAGATCTACTCATGGAATCTAACAGAACACTACACAGTGGTATGAAATCCACTTCTCTCAGAGAGATTATGAAAAAAATATAGAGTTGTTATTAGGGAGGTAGATTAGATCTTCATACGTCCCTGTTTCTATTGCCAAAATGTAGTTGCATCTTTTCTGATGGATACATCCATATACATCTAAAGGATATAATCTATCTAACATTCAAGATTCAAAGATAAACAAGATGTAAAGAACATGAAAGTAAAGATCGACACAAGCATATAACGTCGTTCGGACATGAAGACCTACGTCCATGGGAAAGAAGATATTTTCTTTATTGATCATAAGGTCTTATCCTTGAAAGAGTTACAAATATCACTTAGTTATTTTATTCTATGTCTCTCTAGATCTCTCTCAGGAATTCTCTGTAGAAAGACCATCTAATAATACCTTAGCTAACTTGTCCATCTCCTGATACATGGATTGGTATTTATAGACAAATTAAACTCGTGACGGTCTGGCCTCGCCGAGCTTGTGGATATATCATATATCATCTTCATCGCTTCAGACGGATTTTATACTATTCCTCGTGATGGTATGCTTTGTTCCCCTCCCGAGTTGTCTCGCTCTGCTTGTCATCACGTAGCTCTTCCTTGGAGAACGTCGTGCTGCTTCTTCTAAGAGTTACAATATGGATCGTCCGAGCCATAGATTCGCCCACGCCTCTTCTGATCCTTCATTAACTGCGGTGTTCGTTTTTAGACTTGACTGACTGAATCGATTATACCATTACTCACACGCGTCGTTCATGTAATATTCGTGGCAGGCGTCTCGATTCAGATGAGATCATCTTTATAAAGTATGATTCGGTGCTCCTACCTTATCATCTTATCATGAGATCATCCCTTGAGATGCTGAAACGTGGCCATCGGATAATTTACTCTCACATTTTGTTCATTTTCTTTGCAACTTGTCAAGGGCATGAAGGGAAGAAAACTTTGCAACCGTCCCGTGTTTTCGCCACGTCCGAGATTTTCGCGACGTTTGCAGCTTTTAGTGCACTTTTACCCATTGTACCTGAGGCGCCGGTTGGTTATCTTTTGGTTTCTTATAAAACCTTTTGAGGGAAGAGAATAATGTCTTTACTTCTTGCGCTCAGGGTTCTGAAAATTTTCATCTTTTCTCTCTTCCTTTTTTTGCTGTTCCTTCTTAACTCCTTGTCTCCCCATAAGGAAACTCATTATGTCTGGAAGAAATTCTCCTTCTCGACCTCAAAGACGGTAAGATTTTTCCCTTTTTGTTTTTTGTTGTTGTCAAAGTGGTTTGCTTCGTTCTTTTGAACTTTTGTAGTTCTTGTGTGATCATCAATGGTTATCGCCATTGCTCTGAACTTTGGAGTTTTTGATCTCCACGTTCTTGTCAACTTTTTTCGGCATTGATTCCGATTCTTTCCTTCTATTTGATTTTTACAATCTTTGATAAGAGACCGATTAGGAATCCGAGTACCAATGTTCTTCCAAAGATGTCGATGCCGATTTCTTATAGGTGGTGAAGGCTAAGCACTGCCTTCAAATATTTGAAGTTAGTTTTGCCACTCTAGAGGGTCATGGCAGAGTTTTGTCAAGAAAACTTCTCGAAGATAACCCATGTGGTACCAACTAGATTATTGTAGCAGTGGGCCAACTTTATGTTGGGCTTCGTCTTCCGTTGTACTGCCCCCTCGATTCCTTCCAGTACGAGGTATTTACCATGCTTAACCCTCAACGAGCTATATTTCAACCCAATGGTAATTTTTATAGAATCATGCGAGAATGTTCACGGCGAAGTCAAGGTAAGGTGACAGAGCAGAAGTTGAATGAGTTCATCCCTGAGAAAAAGGAGTTGTACTCGTCCGCAACCTTCGTGGAGAACTATTGGTGCCAACAGTCCGATACCTTCGAGTGTTTTGGAGTTGGAATTTCTATGTCCCGAAAACCTCTCGCGGGCCCCCATTCTTATGACCGATTTGGATCCTCCCAACCCTACTCAACATACGCTTCGTAAGACGAATGACCCCAAGTGGTGCCTTGCTCCTCTCCGCATTGTGGGGCCTTATGTTTATGGTTGGAATGATGCTGGCGATGTTCTTCCTGGGAATACCGATATGCATGGTCATCTGCTGGCTTATAAGCCATGGGTGCTTAAATGGGTTGTTCCTTGCAGCGTTCACAAATTACTCGAGTCTTGGGGATGCTAAGGTAGAAAATATTGTTTTATTATTAATGTATATATACCTTTCCCCTGTTTTATGACTTAGCATCGATGTTGTTTGAGTGTTTTCACAAAGGAGAAGGGTTATCGATGGTTCGGGCCATCCACGCACCGGTGGTTGAAGAACACACTACGAGCATCGATGTTGGCGCCTTATTTGGTGAGGGTGAGATGGTGGATCTTGGAGATGCATTTTTGATGATCTTGACCAAGCCTTGTTGTACGATCCTACCAACCCCGGTAACACTTCTTCGTTATCGGATGTGAGAAATCCCCGAGGCGAGTGATCTCATGACAATGGTGTTGCTCTGATGTAGGTGTTCGGGTGGTCGTAGTATTGGTGCTTGTGTACAAAGTGCTTTTTTGATGGTGGATTTCCTTCCGCTCTAGTAGTTTCGTCTACTTTCATCTTAAGTGGTGGATCCGATGCAATGAATATATTGTGTTAGAACAATATGCTCGATTGAGCGAGGATGAGTAAGCTTGTATTTTAACTTCTTTTCCAAGGTCCGCTCAAGATCAAATTACTAGCGGTATGTGCCGAAATTTAACTAAATTTATAATGATATGTTTTGCATTGTTGGTCAGTTGAAAATTTTCTAATTGGTGATGTTGTGCGATTTGCTAGACAATAATCTTCGTGTTGGCATGTTTATCCGAGACTAAAAGGCAAGGAAGCGGTCTATAGATGCCAAGTACGAGGTGAAGAATCTTCGTCATGCTGTGGATATGGCTAAGGAGGAGGATTTTTCTCTTCGTCAAGATAAAAAAAAACTAGAAGGTATTTATTGTTCCTCTGTGTCTTAATATTTTATAGCCATGATAGGTTTTAGAGTTCTGAACTAGTCCCCTCTATTGATAGCCACCGTCAAACGTTTTGAGGAGAAGGTAGATAACACTGGTCATAGGTATGGTAGGAAAATATGCAATCTGAAGATCAATGTGAGCTCTCGTCAGTGCGGAATTGATGCTTTAGAACGTGAGAATGCTCAACTTTAGTGGGATGTGGATATTCATCGATATCGTATCGTTGACCTTCGTGCGGTGCTAGATAAAGCAAAGCAGATAGCTGTATCTCAGATGGATGAAATCAAGATTTCCCGAATTCAGAAAGATGGTCTGATTGAATGGCAATCAGATCATATGCCACTGTTAGCACAAGCAGAGGATGATTAGGAAGAGTTAGATCATCTTAAGTGAGATTTCGTCCACCTTGAGAAAGAATGCGATATGAATATGTTATCGTGCCCGGCAGGCGATGCCTCCATAACTCCCGTTGAAGCACGTATTAGTGCCTTAGATAATCAAAAGTCCCAAGTGGAACAGACCTTAGCTTCTGTTTTGGTTAAACATGAAGGTTTCCTATTAACGGCTTTTAATTTTTGTTCATCTTAATCTTTCATTAGTAAACATTGTCATATTGAATCTCTCCTTTGTTTTTCCTTGCAAAGGCTCGTAAGCGCATTGCAGAGCTAGAGAGGTAGTTGGATGAGGTGGAGATTGCTCAGAAAATCCTTGACGAGGAGCTTAACATGTTGGTGAGTAATCACGAGGAAGAGATCGAGGATGAATGTGCTGATAAGAATCAGAAGTTGCTCAATCTTCATGCTGAGATAAGTTGATGATTACTAAGGCTTGGAAAGCTGCCATTCTTCGTGATCGTCAAATGGTCGTTCTTTACTTCAATTGTTGGTTAGGCTCTTCCTCTTCCCGCTAAGCATGTGTCCGAGCAAATTTATCCCATCATCGCCGAAAATGAGAATCGTATGGAAAATGATCAAGGTGTTGCTGATCAGGGACAAACTTAAGTTTGTGAGCGCTTTTGCTCGTATAGTCCTCATTTTTGAGGAACTCTTTATTCATTCTTTTGTGTGCTTTTAGCCTCGTGCTATTGTCGAGGGGATGCAAGAAAAACATTGTTTGGTTGGGAAAGTCCTCATTTGTATTTTGAGGCATTAATTAACTCTTATTTTGGAAAGTCCTCATGTGTGGGAGGCGGTAATACTTTCTTCTTAGAATGGTTTTTTATGTGGATGGTAACGTTTTTAGTTGGATTACACCTCATGATGTGTTTATATTTGCGCTCGAGGAAATCTTGTGCACTATGGGTCCAACCATGGGTGACAAAGCCAAGGAGTGATCAGTTCCTTAATTATATGGGTCATATCTTATGGTATTGGATTTCAGGTATGACACTTCTTCCCTTCTCGCCTTGAATGTGGTGCCTTCATGGGCTTAGCTATTTAATAGTGTCTGTTGAGGTTACACTTGCCCTGTTTAGTTGTCATTTTTGTGAGTCACTAGTTTATTAACCATCGTTTGGACTTTAAATACCTCGGTCAAGTGATTCTTTCCTTAGCCAAAGGTAAGTACCTTGATTATGGGTATCTCTTGTTATGGTAGGACATCATCTGACTTCGTGGTCTTGATGGAATTACCTTAGGTATATTCCGTCTTAGGTATCTTAGGGTGTCTCCCGTTCACATTGCTTTGTTTAGCTAGATGGCATTGCCTTAGGTCCGTATCCGTCTTGGGCAACTTAGGTATTTTAGCCGCATCATTCGTTGTGGAATGGAAGGTGTAGCTAGCACCGTGCCATAATCTTGATGGGATTTGGTTATAATTTAAGTGTGAAATGAGTAATCTATATGCAAATGCAAGGAAAGATAAAGCGAAAAAGAAAAATTAAAGCAACGAAAATTGTAAAAGTAAACTAGTAAAAATCAAAACAAGTAAAATGGTCACACAAAAAGGATTAATTTTATTATTCTCAAAAGAGGGTTTATAAATTCTTAGAGCGTCTGCAATGAAGCGAGTAAACCTCACGACCAAAGACTAAAAAAAGACCATAAATGGGTTTAGTATGGGTTTAGACGTGGTGGTGGACGACTAATTTTGTCAAACGTACATATACTCTCGCCTGTTCGGTGAGCGTTGATATAAATTGCGCCCGTTCTAGCGTGGATAAAGATAACGCGCGACGTGGTGCGGTGTTATAGAATACGCTTGACGATGGCGCCGTAAACTCAACGCACGGAGATGGAGCGGTCCTTTGAATCAAACGCTTTGGTCGGCGTAGGTAAACTCCACGCACCACCATCATGCGCATATATACTCAACGCTTCATGGGGCGTTCATAAACTTAACGCTTGAAATCGTGCGTTTATATTCTCAACGCCCCATTAGCTAAACACATTGCAACAGTTAAACAATAAGACAATTATTAAACAATTAGCTAAACAAACACATTAGCTAAACAATTATTAAACAATTAGCTAAACAAACACATTAGCTAAACAATTATTAAACAATTAGCTAAACAATTATTAAACAATTAGCTAAACAAACACATTAGCTAAACAATTATTAAACAATTAGCTAAACAATTATTAAACAATTAGCTAAACAAACACATTAGCTAAATAATTATTAAACAATTAGCTAAACAAACACATTAGCTAAACAATTACCAGGCGTGTTTTTTATCAACGCCTCCTAGTAGGCGTTGTTTTTTATCAACGCCTGTTAGCGGGCGAAAACTATATTAACGCCTCTCAGTAGGCGAAAACTATATTAACGCCTCTTGGTGGGAGAAAACTATATAACCGCTTCATACGGGCGCACATTTTATTAACGTCCCAATGCAGGCGTTATCTTCACCCAACGCCCGATGAAGCGCACCTTATACCAACGCCCGAACTGGGCGTACTTTTTATCTACGCCCGAGTGCGGGACACAGACATTACCAACGCTTGACGTCAAGTGGAGACTTTACAAACGCATGTTGAGAAGCGCAGTTTATATAAACGCCCGACTAAATTTAAGTTTAGTCTTGGTCGCAGACCAAATTTGGTATGGTCGTCGATTTAGTCTTTACTCCGTCCCACTACGCATCTTGCTCCGGACAAATTTTTAGTCTTGGTGAGTCCACCTTGCGTCGCTCTTAGTACATTTTGGTAAGGTGTCATGACCTTTTACAAGTAGGGATTCGATTCCTATTTTCATAACCTGTTTTTCCTAAGCGATAAGCTTTTTAAGCATTGTATGGCTAGAGGTATTTGATACTCCAGGGGTGTTCTAGCTCTTCCCCGTCGGGTTCGAGAAATATGTATGCTCCATCACGTACTTTGGCGATGACTTTTAATGGTCCTTCCTAGAACAGGGGTTTCGCTCTAGACTTTATTTCCATGGGACAAATTGTCTTCGATGGACATGTTTGTTGTAGTCTCTGGTTGTCCTTCGATGATAATTATCTACCTTGCGTAAAGATGTTTATCTGCTTTCCTCGAGATCGTCTAGCTTGACATGTGGCTTGTCCGAGGTGAGGTTCTTTTCTCGAATCCGTCCTTCGCCGTAGGGGTTCTTACCTCAGCTTGTATGATAGCTATTTTATCGTTCGTGAAAATGAAGGGGTCCATCCTTACTGTTCTACTTCGTGCGGTCCTAAATGCCGATAATATATTACATAATTAGTCATATCGGCTAGTCCCATGTCCGTCTAGCTTTATTCTGATTATGTCAGTGATAGATTCATTGGGATAGTCATGTAGACTTTGGGAGGTAAAAAAGGATTTATGCCCTTGATTTTATTCGCTGAGCGAGTCTTGTTCGTGGCCTGAGTATCCATTTATTAGGGATAGCAGTTCGTGCTCGGGGATCGGGCGATCTATATTGATGCAGAGCCGTGCTCCCTTGCTTTCCTTTGGTATTTTCACCATGATGGGTATTTTTCCCTTCGGATAGCCTACGATGGCTCCGGTGTTACCTTTGATTTCACGCCTCATAGGCATGTGCTTTAAATTATTAAAGAAATGAACTTGACCGTCTACTGGGTCACTTCTCGGCATAGATCCTATATGTCTTGAGGTAGAGGTTTCTAACCAATTTGTAAAGTAATTTTTAGCCATAGTTGAGCATTCCGGATGTTTCATACCTGCTCGGTGGGGTCTGTCAATGTTGCCTTATTTCTTGGCCAATGGCCAGGGACTCAACTTGGTTTTGCATCTACTAACTATGTTGATAGCGCAAAGTCGGGTATAATCCGAGCATTCGTCTATTCAGGATGATAATCCGTGCCAAGTCGGCTCATGCTCTCCGATATCGGAGAGGTTTTTAATTGCTATAAGAGCTCCATTGGTGATTCCAAGGTATGGCCATTTTTCGTGGTTATCATGCTATTCGAGTGCCTTATTTTTCTTGTCAATGCCACGTGGGCGTTAGTATCGGCCTGTGATTCTAAAGTATTCTTAGCCCTTTTTTCATCATGATATACATTCATATCGTATCAGTACCCAGCTTCGCGTAAGTCTCCATAAATTTTTGCGATCCCGTCAAGTGTTGGAAACCTTAGCCTTTGGTGATAGGTTGAAGCAACTCCTTTGATTCAATTAATCCAAGATCGCCCGATAATAGCCATGTAAGGTGAAATTACGTCCACCACACAGAAAGTGGCCAGAGTGAGGATTTTTCCTACTCAAATATCTAGTGTAACCTCTTCCCTTGGTTGGGTCGACGAGGCATTGAAACTAAGGCTGTCAATGGGTACCCATTACATTTAGAAATCGGACCACTTTAATGGGTCGGTTAGGTCCTAAAGTTGGACCCATTAGCAACTTAGGACCCGACGGGTAATTACCGATTGGACCAATGTTAACGGGTCCAAACGTACCTGTCTGGTACCATGGTAATGGGTACCCGTTATTTAACCTTTAATCCTCTTTTAGCAAAATTATAGGTATTTTTGTTTAGCTTTGGATTTTTTGATTTTAGATTTTTTTCTTACATTTAATCTTTATTTAGTACATTAATAAATAAATAATAATAAATTTTTATAAAAATAATTTATATTCAAGTTAAAAAAAGAAAGAAATTAAGATTTTAAGATTTTTAATACCTGAAGGGTACCCTGATTGACAATACCCGGGACTTTAAACGGGTCCGGTTAAGGCCAACATTATGGAACCTGCCCCGGAACCGTTAGGACCAAGTAACTGATGTTGATATGCGGTCCAGGTTACGGGCCATGTCTTAGGGAGGACCCGACCCGTTGACAACCCTAATTGAAACCAAATATTTTATAGGTAGAAGGGATTATGCATTAATCTCTCATGCCCATTTGCTTGAATATGTCTTAAAACAAGATTTCAACGGAACTTCCTCAGTCTATTAGTATCTTGGGCATAGCCCACTTAATGCTTTGGGGTTTTCTTCCTCTCCTCATGTTAAGGAGCGCAATGGCCATTGTTACCACCATTGGATCATTGTAGTTGCATCCTTCATCTGGTGCTTCCGAGGATGAGAAGATAATCGGGATTTTCATCTACTCATGCATGGGAGGTTCTTTTGCTATGCTGAAGACTTCATCACCTTTGAAATATCGCTTGTGGATTCGCCCTGTGATACTTCCTTCGGGTGAAGGAGTAATAGTGACTGAGTGTGATATCGTATTGCATCCCAAATATTATGCCTCGCGTGGTATTTCTACGCGATGAACAGGTGCCCCTATGGCAGGTTGGATCGCTGGTTGCGCGATATATTCGTGAAGTTTGGCTTCATCTATCATTTCTTGCACCATTTTCTTCAGATCTCCGCATTGTGTATGTGGTATGATTATGGAATTGATGGAACTCACAGAAGTCAGTTCAGTTCTTAGCTCGCTCTGGCTGTTATCTTCTGTTCCAGGGGTAAGTGATTTTGTACTTCCCATCGATCTTCTTAAGGATCTCGGATATGAGAGCATTTAGTTCTCTAAACTAGCCTAAGTTAGGTGGCATGGTTTCATACATGCGGACAAATATTGGGTATGTCTTTCTCAAACTATTTTTGAAGCCCAAGATCGCGTAGGCCTCTGGGACCCTTCCGATCTCGGCTGCAGTTTCCTCCATCGTGTTACTAGTGATCGAAGTGACCCGTTTGGTTCTCAAGATAAGCTGGAACAACATATCGATTTCCTGGATTAACTCTCTTTGTTATGTGTATGTACGTCTCAAGGATAGCTCGGATAGGTGGGAAAATGACCTAACCGACTCATTCGGTAAGATATTGAACCACATTAAGGTATCGTATTTTAAACTGGCTGGGAAAAATATACACATAACCACATCGTAGTGGCTCCATGGGTTAGTGTCATGCGATATAATCTAAGATGTTATACTGCTTCACCTGTCCCATTGAAGGGAGTTTCAAACGTTGGAAGCGAACACTTTCCGGAAATGGCTAGGCCAATAGGTGCATCACCAAGGAGATTGTCTTGCCTCGTGCATTACCTCCGCCAACTTTTTATTGTCTTGCCTTTCGGTGGATTCTCCAGCACATCGCTACGATCGAGTTGGGTAGATCGGCCTGTAATTGATCGTCTATAAGACTTCTTCACTTTTCCTTCTCCCTTGTGCCCTCTCGGGCGAGAAAGAGGTTTCTGGCCAGCGATATCTTGATTGCCCAGAATCCTCGTCCGATTGTTCGATGTGGGAAACTATCTTAGAGAGAATTGACTTTGAAGACTCTCCTCGCTTGGGGTTGGTGACTACGAGATTCTCGGCCTCACAGTTAGTTTTTACTCCATTTTCTTTGTTCAACTCTCGCCCATGCTTTGGATCGACATCGTACGATCCTTTAGACGTGCTTTCTTCCGGTCTAGGACACCTATGATTACCTTGGGAAATTGATCCGCTATTTCCTCGTTCGAGGTGTCGGGGATATTAACTCTTTCTTCGTCCTGTGCATTTTCAAAAGGATTATCCTCCCCTGAAGGTGTCTTCGATCGGGATGGTAGGAGCCTTATTCTTGTCTTTACGTTTAAACCTCCGGTTCTCCATTCTAACCTCCTGTTTACATCTTTCTAGTTTTTTCATTCTCTCATACCGTGCTTCTTGAGCCTTGGGATGGCTGCAATTGTATTGTTGAAGCGTAATTGTCATTATTCTTGGGATCATTGTTTACTGTTTTCCATGTGCGGCGATTCGACCCTCTCCCTGAGTTAGATCGATATCATCTTGTCCTTCAAAGAGGTTTCCTCCTCGTCCGAGCTAAAGTTATCAGTTAACCCTTCCCGAAATTGGTTATCGGGCTGTCCCTCTCCTGGGAGTGCACCGTTGTGTATGGTTTCACCGAGTTCCATCTCCTCTAACCCCTCTGGCTGGGTTCTACCATTTTTGCCTTGTCTCGTGCGAGCAGATCGTCTCGTCACCATCGCCTTACATGCGATATATGCAATAATACTCAATTTGTCTTTTCTTTCGTAAAAGTGGGACCTTAGTTTTGCAGGTCATGTGCAATTACTAAGTCATAGCTTTCAGACTGACAAATAAATGTCACGGAAGACTTTGAAGTAAATTTTGGAGACATGCGAAAATGACAAAATATTCCCTACTTGCATAAAGTTTTTGCGATAAAAAAAGTGTTTAGTGGGGTATCTCTTTTCAAGAGAAGTACCTTTCTCCATACATCATACCTTTCTTTGGGAAAAATAAAATGATGATGGAGCATATCTTTCTATTTTTAGGAAATATCTCTCTCTCCATCTTGGAATTTTTATTTTGAATGATATTTGAAGTTAAATGAATGATTATGTACTCATTAACCCTTCCCCTTGACTTAGAGTTAGATTCCTAATAAGAAGACTTGTGAGTTGTCATGAGTTTCTTTGAAAATGAAGAACTTCATCATGAATAATTTTCCTTTCAACTTTCATTGATATCTTCTTTATGAAGTTTACCGACCAAGCACTTCCCATCCCTTTCATGGAGAAGATCGTTCGTTCTTTAAATATTGAAAAATCCATTTCACCCCTGATCTTCTACTATCTCGAGCATCTTGAGGAAGGTACAAAAATACTAAAGAAAACAAGTGAAAAAGATGTAGATCTGTTGATTTTGTGGGTCTTCTAGACTACAGATCGTATCGAAGACGTGTTAGTCAAGATCTACTCATGGAATCTAGCAGAACACTACAGTGTTGGTATGAAATCCACTTCTCTAGGAGAGATTATGAAAAAAATATAGAGTTGTTATTAGGGAGGTAGATTAGATCTTCATACGTCCACTGTTTCTATTGTAAAATGTAGTTGCATCTTTTAGATGGA